>ML780646.1:545906-592460 GCA_009831015.1 Picea engelmannii | reverse complement strand
GGATGGCGAAGGAGAGGCCCGTTCCGTTCCATTGCTGCGTATACGACGCGGTCACATCGGGCTTCAGGGGACCGTCTCCCGCTGGTCCAATCAAGAAACCCGTGAAAGCCGTTGCATGAGCCTGGATGACCTGCTTTTTTTTTGCCCGTTTTTAGGCTGTTCTTTTTTTTTGTTAAGACAGAAATGGCGTCTGTGTTGGTCTTTTGTTTTTTGTGGGGCGGCTGATTGATTTAAGACGTGATTATTCTGTGTAAATTTATTCAAGCCTCAACAGAGACTGCCGTCGAGGCGTAGCTAGCTAGATGGAGAAAGGCAAAATCTGGTCTAGATACACAGGGATATATATACACTTTATTTATGTACAGTCATATATACACACACATACTGAGATGGACAAGCGAATAAGCCGGCCCTCAAGTATTTGAGGATTTACAGTGGTGGTCTGGTTTATCGTTCGTTTTTTTGGCCGAAGAAGAAATTTTGTAAAAGCTTTTACAGCTACTGTCGTGGGTAGTTGTTGATAATTGTTTGAGGAGATTGATGCTTCTCCTCCTAGGAATTTTGTAAGTAATAATTTATGCGCACTACAATGTTTACCTGGTTGGTATACTATATATAATCGTTTCATTGTGATTTCAGATTGTGTTTACTGGTCTATTGATGATTTTAGACCTTTCTTATTTGCTGTGTAGATATTGCCAGTTAGGGCTTTTTCTTTCCCTGACCTTTCTTATTTGCTGTGTAGATATTGCTGGTCAGGGCTTTTCTTTCCCTGTTTAGGATATTGTGAATCTGTCTTTCCCTGACCTTTCTTATTTGCTGTGTTGATATTGCTGGTTAGGGCTTTTTCTTTCCCTGTTTAGGATATTGTGAATCTGAAATTAATGGAAATTAATGCTCCAGTTGTTTTCTGAGGATTAATAATTTCCCTAAGCTTTATTGGCCTTCTATGACCAAAAAATCTCTAACCTGAAAACATATACAGACAAAGACTCGGGAAAACCAATTTTAAAAAAGATTTCAACTCTCATTATTCTGGCAAAACAAAAGGTGATAGCACAGAGCATATTGTGAATGCTTTTTTAAAAATAGAGGAGCCATAACCAAGCGGTAAGGCACTTGATATTGCATATACTTTAAGGTAAATAGTAACTAGCATATGTGCTCATTTTCTGGAACTCAACAAATCAGACTACATTGACTGTAATTGCTGAAGAATAATGATATCGTGGAGTGTTAAAGGTATTTGGGGGAAAGGATGTACATGTAAACTCTAAACTCTTGAGTATGTCTTGTGCAACACCTCACCAAAGGATGTACAACTAAAGCTGCAAAGTATTAAATTTGATTGATGACTATAAACTAATTGCATCGCCTTTCATTAATGAAAGGACCTACAACTAAAGCTGCAGAGCATTAAATTTGATTGATAAAGTATTAGGTTTGATGGATTATCTTAGACTAATTGCCCTTAGTTTGGTAGGTTGCATCATTTTGGTCCCGAGTTTAGTTTATAATTAAATTTGATTGATAAAAGTATTAAGTGTAGTTTATAATTAAATTTGATTGATAAAGTATTAATTTTGATGGATTATCTTAGATTAATTGCCCCTAATTTTAGTAGGTTGCATCATTTTGGTCAATTTAAATTTATTAAAATTAAATTTAAAGGTTGCATCATTTTGGCTAATTAAATTTGATGGATTATCTTAGATTAATTGCCCTTAGTTTGGGTAGGTTGCATCTTCAAGGATTTTTGCTCCAATATGGGTATGACTCTTGTTACACTTGTTATTCTTTATGGATGTGAAATCTAGGGCTGTAGTATCTCTAGTGAATCATGGAGAAAGATAGAGCAAATACAAAATAATTTTATAACCTATAATCTCAAAATTAAAGGAAATATGCCCTATCCCATCTTTCTCGTAGAAACAAGCCTTTTCCCCATTGAGCGCATGGCTATGACTAGATACCTAATGTATAATAGTCAAATCAAAATTTAAGGAATAAAGATACTATTAAAAAAAAAGTCAAATCAAAATTTAAGGAAAAAATGTGGTGTGATAAAGAGGAGGAAAAAATAAAATTAAGGTATTATAAAGATGTAATCAACCCTAATCTAGAAGATCAAAATTAATACTATTAAAAAAACGTCAAATCAAAATTTAAGGAAAAAATGTGGTGTGATAAAGAGTTAGAGGAAAAAATAAAATTAAGGTATTATAAAGAGTTAGAGGAAAAAATAAAATTAAGGTATTATAAAGATGTAATCAACCCTAATCTAGAAGACATTGCTAAGATAAGAACAAATTCTCACGAGCTCCATAGTGAAAGTGGGCGTTGATTGTGACACTAAGAAGGTTGAAGATGAAAAACACTTTCTTTTAGATTGGCCAGCCTATACCCATATTAGATCTCATTTGAAAAATATTGATCACACTACCAACCTTCACTAAGAAGGTTGAAGATGAAAAACACTTTCTTTTAGATTGGCCAGCGTATACCCATATTAGATCTCATTTTCAAAATATTGATCACACTACCAACCTTCCTAACCTCTTAAAAAGCTTTTCTTAATGCTTTTCGAGCACAGAAACAAAATTCTAAAGAATCACAAGTAATCACTTACCCTATTAAGGTCATTCTAAAGAATCACAAGTAATCACTTACCCTCTTAATGTCCGATAGACCAATTAAGTCTGGATATTAATCATCATCATTTTGGCTTTGAGTTTAGTTCAATTGTTATAGTATATTTTGTACTCTTAAAAATTATATTATTATTATTAATAAATTTTGATTTTATTTTAGATAATTTTTTTTTTTAAATTATGATTCTCTTACAATTAAATTATATTTATAATGATTTTTTCACAAATTAAAAATTATGTTAGGATTTTATTTTTTATTAATGTTTTTTTAATAATATTTGTCTTTCCTCCCCGGATGGGGTGACACGGGGCGCGATAGTGCCACGCGAAAGCGAGCCGGGACGCAGCGTTAATGCATCCACCGGCTCACATCACCTCGGACAATAACCCCGCATGAATCCGCGCAGAAGCATTCAAACGATGAGGCCCCTCGCGCAAGGGAAGGGTACCCCTCACCAGAGCACTATCCAGCAAACTTTAATGGCGATGGTTAATGTTTCGGCTATGGCGATTGTTTTGGCATCAATGCTCATTGTCCGAGTTGCAAGACCAAGCAGTGAGTCACTCCGGGAGGCCTCCGTCTCACAGGCGAACCCGAGCTGCGGCAACCTCTCTCCCGTTTCATCGGCACAGTGGCCGCACTCGACAACCTCGCCATTCCTCAGGAGTAACTTGACAGAAATCGATAGCATTCAGATATTTCACTGGGATCCCGCCATGCCCCGAGCCAGAGGGAAACTGCGAAGGGGAGCGGCCTGGTATACGGCGGAGTCACGGCCCAAGAGAAAGGAGAAATTCGAGAAAGCCATGGCGATGGCAGTTAGGAGACGAAAGAGCATACCACGTACGTCTCCAATGGCGTACGTGGAGGAGGTCATTTCGGAAGGAGGCCTGCCAAGCCCTCCTGAGCACACCCTGTTCATGGTATCGGAGAATTGGAATCCAAGCTCGAACTTTGGCTCGATCAGCATACGACAGCCTGCAAGCAGTGCGCTTGACCCTTCCACAGCCACCACAGAGAAGCCTTACTCCCCCTGTTACGTGGAAGAGGAGGCTCCTCCCGAACCCACCAAGGAAGCGGAGGAGCCTGAGCGAGCACGACATCGGCACAGGACACAGGAAGCAAAGGCGACCACCAGCGAGGAGTTCATGGACAGCCACCACCCGGAGCAGCCACCTTCAGTTCACTGGGGATACCTCAATCTCGTCTTTGAGATTAGGAATAAGCTGGAAGACCAAATCTTCCGCCTAGCGCGAATGGATCAGCGGCTTGACATGCTCTTTGCGGCACACTCCAAAACACCGTCAAAGAAACAATGTCCGACTTGTGCGCGAGCCTACTCGTTCCCAGCGATATGGAGGCACTCCGAGGACGAGGACAAACATCCCGGTTCAGAGGTTACTTAATGTTTAGAACTCGACTCTGGTCTTGGTGGTGTTGTTATATTTTATGCCTTATGATAGCTAGTTACCAGGGTTTCTTAGCACTAGTTAGAAGAACCAGTTTCATGCTCGCCACTGTTAGTCCTGGTTTCCTTCGGGCAGGACGTAGCACCGTCAACTCTGTTAATTTTGCTAACTATGCACACTGGGTGACAAATAGACATGGATGCCCAGCTGTCCCGGTTTCCTGCTCAGGCGGGACATCTGGCATCATTTACAGTTTTGTATTTTGATTATGGTAATATATTAGACACCACCCTTTTTACTTAAAAAACAAATAAATAATATTTGTCTTTCCAATTAAATCACATTCATAATATATAATAATAATTATATCATTTTATATTAATATCTTTTTTAGTTAATTACTTGTATATTAGGTTTTGTATATTAGGTTTTGCATTTTGTGATTTATTATATCATTTTATATTAATATTTTTTTTTAAGTTAATTACTATTCATTGGATTTGTCATATTCTCTTGTCATCCAAACTCCTTCAACATCACATTGTGTGCATTTTCTCTCGATCATATTCTCTTGTCATCCAAACTCCTTCAACATCACATTGTGTGCATTTTCTCTCGATCAAACAAAAGACCAGCAATGGAGGAATGAACACTTGTCCATTGTTGATCCCGAGGCCAAATATTCCACCAGATTTATAGATAACATGAGCTACGAGAATGTTTTGCATTTTGTGATAGTTTTAATTTGAAAATGATTTTCCAAAACACTTATATCATTTTACATTAATATATTTTTAAGTTAATATATTAGGTTTTACATTTTGTGATAGTTTAGAGAATGATATTTTTAAGATTATTAATTTGAAAATGATTTTCCAAAACATATGACATAGTTTAATCGAGAATACTCATCAACTATGTAATTATTATTATTATTAATTTACAAATTTCCATTGTTATTTCCATATTATATTAAATTTAAAAAAAACTTGAGTGGATATGTAAGGAATGCTTTAAAAATTAATTACATTTTAATTTTTTTTTAATATGAAGAGATAAATTTTTTGACTTCCATTATGGTCAAATTTAAGTGAGAGGCATGTTTAACTTTTTATATTGTCAAAATTATAAAAAGAATATAAAAAATAAGTTGCACGTTAAAAACTCTTACTCTTCATCAATAGTTCCACCCCTTTTAAATTCAACTCGTATCATATCATTATTAAATATAAAAACTCTAAACAAAGTTTTAAATGATCACGAAAGATTGTGGTTCCATTAATCATATTCGAATGAATTAATTGTATAATTGCATAGTGCTTTTCTTTTGGTAACTTTTTCATTATTTAAAATGATATTACGAGATTTTGACAAGCGCAAGGATTTTTGAATGGGTATGGAATTTAAGCCTTAGAATATGTGAAGCAAAAATTGATTCGAGACTAAGGAAGCAATAGCGAAACATGGTACCGGGTGAATGTCAAGCGTTTAAAAAGAAAGATCTGGAAACTGAGAAGTTCACTACATGAATCGACGTTTGATTTTAAGATTTTATTTTGTAATATATAAAATTTATTTGTGCGAAAAATTTCAATATATCTTTGGGTTAGCTATTTGGAAAGAGATGAAATGATGGATCTTGACGCGGACATATACGAAGATTTAATTTAAATTCTATTTGACAGGGACTTTCAAAGTCTTTTTTTCTATAGAAAGTTAAGGAAAACGAACTTCTACCATGTTATTTAAATAATAAAGTTGTTGGATAATATTCCTATTTAATTGGGTGCCTTATGTCCAGTGGATACCAACATTCTTTCAATGTTAACATCACTTTTATGTTTATGTTGCAAAACCTAGAAGTCGTTGAGATTATGCCTTTACACTTAGTCTTCTTAAACATTTAAATATATTATCATAAGCCCATAAAATGTGGATCTTTTTAAAATAAGTGTTTTATTTTTAGATTTTTTTTTAGGAATAAGATATTTATATTATTAAAATGGCTATAGAAAAACTAGTAGTACATAAGGTAAGTTTGTCCAAAGAATTATGCATAGTTTGCTAACATTTTTTGGTAAAATTTTAAAATACATTTGATGTTATAAACTTTAAAAATATATTTTTAAAATACTAATTACTCTAAAAAACAATTAGAAAAAGGATGGGTGACTTGCTGCATCGTCAACTTTAGTATTGATGCTTGTTGGTTCTTGCTCCACTATGTCCATGGCTTCGATCATTTGTATTACTGTGTTCTCATCCTCATTGTTCTTAGGTTTTGAAACTCACTGATTGGATATCATTGAAAGAGTGTCCTTGTTCATATATTCCACCATGTGCTTGAGGAGATTACACTCTATCTTTCTGCTTAACCATCTCCTCATGGGTCCTTAAAATCCTTTTGAACTCATTAGATCCCTTGGCTGCATAATGGATGTGCAGGCTGCAAATGAAGGACAAACTTCCACTCTATGCATAGTGACTATAAAGAACCCCAAGTGCTGAAAGGAAGACTCTTTCATAGTCATTCGAAGAGCCCTTAAGACCAAGAGCATGTATTTTTCCGCATAGTAAAAAGTTATATCTCAGGAAAGTATGCAAGGAAATTCAAAAATAAAACAGAGCAAGCCTTGGACATAAATAAAATCGAGAGAAAGGATCGATAACAAGAGAAGATATAACATAGAAGCAACTAGAAACCCATAACCAAGGCACCAAAGCCAAAGACAGAGCTAAAAAATATTGAAAAACAAAGATTCATCATATAGAGGCTTAAACACAAAAAACAAGATAAAGAGACATAACTAGTGGAGTCAAAAGCATGCTTAAGAATTTGAGGGAAACTAGAGAGGAAGACAACATTCCAAAGACCAACTTGATGGGAAGCAAGCTGGAGAAACTTGCGCTTATTCGCATGAATGAAATGGAGCTGAAACTGAGTACTATCTCCGGTAGCTTGGAGCATGTGTGAGGATCACTTCGAGTTAAATGTCGAGCCTTGGTTGAAGAGCTTGTGTGTGGGTGACACTTGTTGTTTAATACTCCTTGTACTTGATATTAAATCATGGATTAAGGAATATGGTGGGTAGATTGATGGCCATTAACCCATAAAACCCCCATTTTGAACCTTATTGCCTTATTGGCCATAATGTCAGCTTGCTTGTTATTATTGTGAAGGACCTGGAAATACGCCATATCCTAGATAACTGAAGCTTCACATTGTGCTCGAGCTAGGAAAAAGTTATTCTATGATCAACTTGAACTTTCTTTATCATAGCCTTGAAGAATGTCATGGAGTCTCCTACTACTTTTAACCAAGAAATACTCCTTTCTGCTGCTATTGTTAGTCCCTGGAATAATGAGTAGGCTTTTGCTTTATTGTTGGAAAGGATTCCTAATCCTCAAGAATATGACAATTCCTCTTTTCCTCTAGGATAAAAAAAAATTCCCCTTGTTCTTGCCACCCTTGGATTTGTCTTTGAAGCACCACAAAAAAATAGGATGTATGAACATTGCTCAGATCTCCATTGTTGGAATTCAATTGCATTCATACGAAGCTGCCACAATGATCTAAGAAAATGTTTAAAACTTTTTCTTGATGATTGAGCATAAGAGATTTGAAAACGATTGATTCATCTCTGCTCATCATCCTCCTTGTTATAACCCTATATTTCATAGTATCACTCGGTGATTAGAATTTCTTCCTCTAGTCATATTTTATTGTAAATAATGTTTTATTCTACAAATGATTTACAAAAATAAAAACAAAAAACAAAAAAAATGAAAACATGGTATAAAAATAAAAAGAGAAAATATAAAACCCCATGAAAACAAATTTGGTTTGAATCATACTGTATAATCATGATCAAACCCTTTAAATTTATGTTAATAGGTTAGTGAATAGATTTGGTCAAACGGTCTAATCTTGGCCAAATTAGTTAGGTTAGAGTAATAACTAATCCAACAGACTAAGATGGATTAATGTGTTAGTTGATTAGGTTAGGAGTTAGGATAGTGTGGTTTATTTCAATAAAAAATGCAAAAAGATTGTTAAAATACCTTTTATTTGAGTTAATTTGATGTTTTTTAGCTTAGGAAATAACACCTTGGTGAAAAAATCAAGAAAGGGTAAGCTTAGCGCTACCCATCGCATGATTTTATCCTAAGTTCTATTGTGGATATGACAATTTGTCGTATTGTGACTAAAATGTGCACAACTTCCATCACCAACATCGATCAACGCCCAGATCAACAACCACCAGTGCATTTCAGACCCCCCTAACCATTCTTCCTTTAATGGAGGGGGGGGGGAGGGTCCGGAAAAGAGGTTTCCCCCATGCATGACCCACATAACGTGTCACCCTCTCGGCATTTCGGACCCCCCCCCCGCCCCCGCTCAATTCCACTTACCGCCTACCCAATACCACCCACCTCACTCCGCCACTGTACCCCACTAATTCCTGTCACACATCACACCCCACATACCCGTTGGCTATTCAATGCCTTCCTCATGACCGTTATTCACCCAATCATTACCCCACGCCATAACATACACCTTTGTGCGTTGTCTAACCCCGTTTCTTCACCATTGCGATAGTATTTGCAGATCCAGACACTGTTGACACCACGCCAATCCAGTTTTCGAGCCAACTGCCACCAAGATCCGCTGTCGACAGACACCATTAATCCGGGTAACTGCAATCATACCTCAATTTAACTTCAAAACTCTATTAGTCATGGCTCCCAAAGCCAAATCCATCGAGACATATGAAAATCCATTTCTTCCCCCTCCCGTCGACCCGGATCATGTTCCCATGGCTGACAAAGACTACAAAATTATAGAGCCAAAGTGTGAATTCGACTTCTTCGAATTACACTTCTGGCTAAAGGATATTTTCTTAGATCAAAGTGATGAAATTGGACTCTGGGAGTCCAATTTTCCCCTGTACATGTTCCCCTAGACCTTTCATTTCCTAGAATTTCCCCTTAAATGTCAAGCCCATTATTTTCCCAGCCAAAGGACCATCATTTCCTCTTCTGGTGAAACCCTGTTCACCATTACCCCTGAAGCCATTAATCAAATGTTATAGATCCCAAGAATTGAATTTGCAAACCCTTTCTCTATCGAAACCTTGAATGATATCTATCAAAAACTCTCCTTCCCCCAAAGAGCCCATATTTTTGAAATCTTTCTGCTAGAAGATGCTCAGTTGCCCAAGAAAAACCCTCCCTATCCGTCTTCCATCTTCTCTATCAGGGAAAACCAAATTATTTTCACCCTCTGTTAACTGATAGGATATTTTTCTGATGAATGGGTAGACGAACCTATCTTAGGTTTTCTGCCCATTTTCTCCACAAAAGAAAAAGCTACAACCCAATTTGATTTCAGTTAGTTTTTGGTTGACAACATACATGAGCATTTTTTCAAATTTTCAATAGAAGGAATGCTCAGAGATTCATCTGTGCCGATGTACCTATTTTTGTTCTTTCATTCAGATAGATTCTCATGTGCTCTCCAGAATTTGGATCAGGAAGGAAGCCCACAATCAGTGACTTCATGGACCTCACTACTGAGGAAAAATTCGACTGATTTCAGCTTCAAGGATTTCATTGATCAATTTTATCACCCAAAGGTTTGCATGCTCAACATCAGAACAAAGCCAAGAATTAATGAAGAAGTCCAGAGAATTCTTCACCTCTTTGACTTGGCCAAAACAAGAGATTGGTATCTGTACCATAACCACACTGAAATAAGAGTATATGGATGTGAATTTCCACCATACAAACTGCCAAAATATCTCCTTGTTAGGATCTTTGCATTGGAATATATCAGGCAGATGGTAAACTTTGATGAAATCCATCTTGTGTCAGTTAAGAAGAAACAACAACTCAGAATCAAGACCCAAATTGGTTCTTTCATATGCAACAACATAGTTGCAGGAGAAGAGGCAAAGAACCTCTTGAAACAAATGAAATTCACTCGGAGTTTCACATGGAATTATGACCCATTTGGGGTCATCTCAGAGCTCAGGGTCAAACAAAAGAGCACTCCTTATGCTCATGTACACAAGACAAAGGTAGAAAAGTATACGAATAAGACATATTGGCAAGAAAATACATTGCTGGAAACAAAAGAACAACCTCCCCCTGTCATTGCTTCACATACCAGCACACCTCAAGTACAAATAGAAAAGAGAGGAAGGAAAGAGGTTTCCCCTTCAGTCACATAGGTGTCAGCTGAAGATNTCGCTCAATTCCACTTACCGCCTACCCAATACCACCCACCTCACTCCGCCACTGTACCCCACTAATTCCTGTCACACATCACACCCCACATACCCGTTGGCTAGTCAATGCCTTCCTCATGACCGTTATTCACCCAATCATTACCCCGCGCCATAACATACACCTCTGTGCGTTGTCTAACCCCGTTTCTTCACCATTGCGATAGTATTTGTAGATCCAGACACTGTTGACACCACGCCAATCCAGTTTTCGAGCCAACTGCCACCAAGATCCGCTGTCGACAGACACCATTAATCCGGGTAACTACAATCATACCTCAATTTAACTTCAAAACTCTATTAGTCATGGCTCCCAAAGCCAAATCCATCGAGACATATGAAAATCCATTTCTTCCCCCTCCCGTCGACCTGGATCATGTTCCCATGGCTGACAAAGACTACAAAATTACAGAGCCAAAGTGTGAATTCGACTTCTTCGAATTACACTTTTGGCTAAAAGATATTTTCTTAGATCAAAGTGATGAAATTGGACTCTGGGAGTCCAATTTTCCCCTGTACATGTTCCCCTAGACCTTTCATTTCCTAGAATTTTCCCTTAAATGTCAAGCCCATTATTTTCCCGGCCAAAGGGCCATCATTTCCTCTTCTGGTGAAACCCTGTTCACCATTACCCCTAAAGCCATTAATCAAATGTTATAGATCCCAAGAATTGACTTTGCAATCCCTTTCTCTATCGAAACCTTGAATGATATCTATCAAAAACTCTCCTTCCCCCAAAGAGCCCATATTTTTGAAATCTTTCTGCTAGAAGATGCTCAGTTGCCCAAGAAAAACCCTCCCTATCCATCTTCCATCTTCTCTATCAGGGAAAACCAAATTATTTTCACCCTCTGTTAACTGATAGGATATTTTTCTGATGAATGGGTAGATGAACCTATCTTAGGTTTTCTGCCCATTTTCTCCACAAAAGAAAAAGCTACAACCCAATTTGATTTCAGTTAGTTTTTGGCTGACAACATACATGAGCATTTTTTCAAATTTTCAATAGAAGGAATGCTCAGAGATTCATCTGTGCCGATGTACCTATTTCTGTTCTTTCATTCAGATAGATTCTCATGTGCTTTCCAGAATTTGGATCAGGAAGGAAGCCCACAGTCAGTGACTTCATGGACCTCACTAGTGAGGAAAAATTCGACTGATTTCAGCTTCAAGGATTTCATTGATCAATTTTATCACCCAAAGGTTTGCATGCTCAACATCAGAACAAAGCCAAGAATTAATGAAGAAGTCCAGAGAATTCTTCACCTCTTTGACTTGTCCAAAACAAGAGATTGGTATCTGTACCATAACCACACTGAAATAAGAGTATATGGATGTGAATTTCCACCATACAAACTGCCAAAATATCTCCTTGTTAGGATCTTTGCATTGGAATATATCAGGCATATGGTAAACTTTGATGAAATCCATCTTGTGTCAGTTAAGAAGAAACAACAACTCAGAATCAAGATCCAAATTGGTTCTTTCATATGCAACAACATAGTTGCAGGAGAAGAGGCAAAGAACCTCTTGAAACAAATGAAATTCAATCGGAGTTTCACATGGAATTATGACCCATTTGGGGTCATCTCAGAGCTCAGGGTCAAACAAAAGAGCACTCCTTATGCTCATGTACACAAGACAGAGGTAGAAAAGTATACGAATCAGACAGATTGGCAAGAAAATACATTGCTGGAAACAAAAGAACAACCTCCCCCTGTCATTGCTTCACATACCAGCACACCTCAAGTACAAATAGAAAAGAGAGGAAGGAAAGAGGTTTCCCCTTCAGTCACATAGGTGTCAGCTGAAGATTTTCAAGTTTACAGGAAGAGGGATAAAACTAGTCACACAACAGACCTGCTTAAAGAAGGAGAAATGCTGTCCACCATAGTCATGACATAACCAGATTCCTCAACATTCTTAGGCCGTTAGTTCATAATGTCCACATCTTCATCCAAAAAACAAACAAACACTACTCTGTCAGCTGAGTCCTCTCATGATCCAACAGGGTCAAATATCTTTGACAAATACAAACAAATCAAGCAGAGGAATGAACTCCTAAACAACAACACATAAGCCTAGTTCTGGAAGAAAACCTCTATTGCCCAGCATAGACTACTGTCAGCATTTGACACATAGAAGGGAATAATGCAAATGAAATTCCTACAAGCACAAGTCCCTCATCCCAAGACAACTGCTAATTACAAGAAAACTTCTTTTGAGTTTGATGTGAAGGGGGTCCATCCAGTGGACTAAATGGACATGCACAGGCAAAAAGGGGAGATGATTTTCTCCACCTTGAAAAACACATCATTGATTGCTTCAAAATTGTAGGTGTCTTTGAATAACATCCAATCCCAATTGAAGTTGGAGAAGATATCCTCTTTGGCCAAGGACAACAAGATTAAATCCCTAGAAGAGTTGGTGCTAAAGATTGGATATGATATATCGAATGTCAAGGTAGCTGAAGAATTGTTGAAGAATACAAATGTTGATATAGCATCCTTGAGAAAACAACTGAAGCTTCCAGCCACTGAATATTCACAAGCAAAGGAGGTGGCTAAAACTGAAGGCCACAAAGAGGAGATGTTGAAGCTGATCATGGAACATAATGCACATATAAAAGAGATGGAGGCTGAAATGGACAAATTGATGAAAGAGAAAGAACATAGTGTGCAGATGGCTATTATTCCATTGGGGGTAGTCGCTCTGACAAGAGTTAGTACAACAACAACTACAACAACAGAGATTCCATCAGCCATCCCAATGCAAGTTCCAGATGCTTCTGAGAAGCTTGTGAAGTCAATGGAAGATATGTCCCTCCAAGGGGAGGAGATCAGAAAGTTGAAAAAAGAAGTAAAAAACCTCCAAGACCTGAATTCTGTGTTCCAGTCAGGATATCATGCAGAAATTCACAATTCTCAGAGACTCAGTCAACAACTACAACAACTGCAGAAGGAGACTGTCATGGCAAAGACATTACTTGAGGCCAAGAAAAACATCTATATGGATATCAACAAGTTTATGGAATAAATATGGCCATTCATTAAAATCATCTTTGAACAAAATGAACTGATATAGAAGTCTAGAGAAGCAATTTGGAAAATAAGAGAAGAGCTAGGAGAAAGACCTACAGAAGCCACTGAGCTCATCAGGTTCCTAAACTCCAAAAACAAGCAGGAGTTAGAAGCCTTGGAGATTGAAGAAAAGACAGAGACCATCCTTAAGGTAAAAAAGGTCTTGACCAGGAAAGTATTGATGTTGCAGGTAGAGGAGAAGGCTCAAGTGATGGACACTGGAGTTCAAATATTTTTCAACAATATTGAAATACTACACAAGAAGGGTCTCCCTAGATTGCTAGTGATCAATGACAAGCTAATCACTCTGTCAGATTACAAGCAGAAGATCAGTACAATGGCAAAGGATGATTCCAAGTTTGTAGGTATATAGGGAAGCATTACTGGAAAGGCTTTCCTAGAGACATTACAGTTGGACCTGAGCATCCAACATGAGATAAAACATATTTTATCACCAAGCCCACTATTTCCAAGTATAATGAGATGGATGAGATATACATAAAGTTACTCAAGGTTGCCATCCCTAGTAAAAAGAGATTGGAAGATTTGTATTTTCAATTCAGCATGGAGTAGACAGTCAAGTCAAAGTGATGAATAATCAACTACTTCCACAAAATCAGCACCAAGGATTCAAATAAATAAACAAAAATCCTATATTTTGTAATATGAGATCTAGTTAGTTAGATTTTTTCTCCATAATATACTAGTCATTTATGATAGGATCATATGTGAATTATTGTATAAATACTTCTTCCTTCGAATTATTGAGGGTTGATTTTTTCACCCAGGAGCTATTGTGTAATATTTTCGAAAGGATCGACCAATAATAAAACATGCTATTCACAGGATTCTTGTGTCGAATTGTTGGTGATGTCTCTATTTCCCTGTTAAATGTTTTCTTATTCTCAGTAATCATTTATGTGTTTCTAATTCTAATCATTAAAAGGAAGTCAATAGAACATAATTTATCTTATATACTCTGTCTCTGGTCTTTTAGTGATATATATGTTTTTCATATGAAATTGAGTAAGGGAATTCTTAACTGCTCCTTTGCTTGGTGGACTTTCTCATCTTTTCTGTCTTATCCATCTAATTTAAACTCAATAGATCCAACAATTTTACTAACCTGCCGTGTGAAAAAACCTCATAAAAAGATGAATCCAATTCTCATCTTTAATACAGACCCCATATCCCAATGGAAATTTAATGTATTCTTTCAGCCAACTTCTACAAACAAACAAACAAATTTGAACTGTCATAACTAGCCTAATATCTAAAAACTTAAACAAATCTAAATCTTACAAAGAGATCCCTCTTTGAAATTGGCAGGTTTAGATCCCAGTTCCAAAAGCGGTTTTGATAGTTACCTCAGTCAATTTCTTCTACCCTTGACAACCTCTAGGAATTACAGAGTGATAACATAGTGGCGACCATACTGGGGAGTTGAACAACTTTTCCAACTTTATAAATTGTCTTCCCTAGATAAGAAAAAATTATTTCTGAACAATTAAAGATCTAAATTTCAAGAGATAAATGTTCATAGGTTGTTAGAATTTGTAAATAATTAATTAGGTTTCTAAAAGTTTAAGTTCTGGCTCCAAAATGAATTCATACCAGATCTCACTATGATCTAGAACATGTAACAATAGTAGATAATCCAGATGATCCAGATTTATGTAGGAACATAATGAAATACAAAAATAGACATAAACACAGAGATGAAGCGGAAATAAGACTTCATTTCATTAATAACAAATGACTGAAATATGCTTACAGACAGAATGGAAATAAACTAGCTAGGGCGCTGGTAGCTTATCTCTGAGAAGAGATGTGGTGGCTATTGGCCTCTGAACTGTGTTACAATGAGGCTCGAAGGCCTATTATTATTTAGAAACAATGGAAAACCCTAAACATCCAAAGACCTAACCCTAGGAGATGAAACGCCAAGACTATGGGCCCCGTTTGGGTAAGTTAGTACATCAACTTCCCGGGGACGTAATTTTGGCATACGATCTCTGTTTGACGCGTTCCATACCTCGTTAGAAAGATCTATTCGAGGGATACAACTTTTGGGTGAGAAACATTAATCAACAATCCATTTTTCTCCCCGTTTTTCCAAAAAATGTCGTTTAAGGCCTCAAAACGGCTCCGGAAGTTCAGGACCCGAAAAACTGCTAAAAATAGTAAACTGTGCGGAAACTGAAAAACTGAAAGAATCAATGGTGGGGGTCCAAGTGGAATAGGTGGGTGGCCACCAATATCCACCTGGATCACCAGAAAAACTAATCAGAAAAAGAATCACAACAGAAAGTCAAGGGAGTAGTAGTCCTCTTCCTAGGGCTACTTCTCTTCCAGAGAAGCTTTTCACAATCCAAGATATTCAGTTTTATCTACCTTTTGAGCATAGCCTTTTCAGAACCAAATATGACATCTTTGTGGTTGAAACAGTCCTAGATCAAGCCATCCTCCAACCTAGAACCCCTGAAAGACACTCTCCTAAAGTAGATCTCGATCAACAAATCCTTTAAGACTTTGAGAAATTACAAGGTCTAGCATCAGAATTTGATCAAGCTTTACACAAATCTTACATTCAACAGTTTGTTGAAATTTCTTCCCTTTCTATCTCTGTAGCCTCTAGTAACCCTCAAGTAACTCATTCTATATCTCCCAGCCCTACTTCTTCCACATCTTCTATCACTTCTTCAACAGTCATACATGTTACAATCCAACCTACTACATGAGTTCCTGCTAACCAACCTCCTCCACCAATCATGGCAGCGAGATATGCTCCCCTTGTTTTGGCTACTCCCTTACACAACATGCCCCAGGTTTATCAAACTAGGATTCCTCAGTTTGATGGCACTGGAAGCATGAATTCCCAACAACATGTGGAAAAAATGAATGACTTCTTCGATTTACAGGAAATAGATGAGGCATATGTCCAAATGAGACTCTTTGCACAAAGTTTAACTGGTGATGTTAAGAAATGGTTCAAATCCTTACCAGCTGCTAGCACTGTTGATATTGCTACCTTTCACCAATCTTTTCTCAATAGATGGGAAATAAAGAAAAACCCACTCCAAATTTTATCTAAATATGAAAATATCAGAAGAAACCAAAGGGAAAGTGTACATGATTATTGCACTCATTTCAATAATATCTATAATGAAATTCCTACTAACATTAAACCTCCTCAAGCCTTAGATTTTATTAAGTTCCTTGATGGTTTTGATGCTAACATGTCCTACCAATTAAGAGAAAGAAACCTTGCAACTATGGAAGATATGAAAAAATGTGATGTGAGTGTTCAAGCAAACCTGTTGGCTAGGAGAGCTAGGCAAAGAACAAAAAGGAGATTCACAATCAAGGAACAACCATCCACTTCCACTGCAGATGTCAAAATAGATTCCTTAGTAAGAACTATGGAAAGAATGATGGAAAGATTAGAAATTATTGACATGAACCCACCTAGAGAGAATCAACCTGCCCCTCAAATCCGAAATCCCAATTTCAGGAGAAATCCTCCCCAGATCAGACAAAGAGAACCTAGAGAAAAAAGAGAACATAGAGGCCCTGATCAATAGATTAGGCCACCTTTTCAGGAAAACTATGCTAATGAGGGGGAAAAAACTATCGAGGGACTAGATGACATTCACATAAATCTTATGGGAATAAATGAAAATGATTCCATATTTCTTACCGAAGAATAACGTTACCTTTTTCTCCTTTCACAGATTGAAGTATATGAGGAAGAATCAGAACATCAAGCTTTTGAGAATGTAATAATGGAAGTTCATAGACAATACAACTTGAGAAGTAAAAAGTCTAATGATAATCCAACCAAGAAAGCTTCTGAAATTAAGAAAACCTCAGATACTCTTGCCAAGAAAGTTCATGAAAAGAAAAACTCAAAGGTCCCTACAAAAATAACACTTGAATCTATACCAAAGACAACTCAGACTGAGGTTGCCTCCACTAGTCATCCCAATCCTAATACACAAAAGAATGTGGCTAAGAAATCAGATTTTCATAGTCAAAACAAAACTCCTACCACATTCAGTCTGGAAAATGAATTCGCTAAACTCAAAATACATATTCCTCTGTCAGAATTGATGAACAAAAATGCTTATAGATCACAAGTGATCAAAGCCTTGAACGTAGAACCAGGAGTAGGTACAGACACAATGAACATTGCTGATGATCAACCATAGTTGTTATCTGGGCTTGAAGTTGAGGGAAAAGCTGAAGGTGGTTCTATTCCTCCTTTTGACATCAGTTTAAATATTCATGATAAGACATTGCACACTGCCATGTTAGATTCTGGTGCTTCTCATAACCTTATGACTAAGGATGTGATTGAGAAATTAGGGCTTGATATCACTAGGCCTTACAAGGATTTATACTCCTTTGATTCAAGAAAAGTTAAATGCATAGGTCTCACCAAAGGCTTGTGTATTACCTTGGCACAAATACCAACCAAAAGCATGGTAATGGACATTGTTGTTGCAAATATACCTCCAAAGTATGGCATGTTGTTATCTTAATCATGGGGAGCCAAATTACAGGGTACCCTATAGCTGGACATGTCCTATGCCACCATCCCTTTATTTGGCCAGTAAAGAAGATTGTATAGGGAGACACTGATGAAATACATGGTTAGTAGTCAAGATAAACCACATAACTACCCTTTATACTATGTTCATTCTAATCTGGACTCTTTTATTTTATATAATGATGGTGACATGGAAAGTCAAATTGCACAATTGGAAGATGGTTATTGGATAAATCAGTGAATGTAGACATAAACTGATATCCCTAGGTCCACCTGGATCTAGAACAAAACAAGACATGACATGACGCTTTCCCTAAGATTTAATCATTGAGTTTACTATCAAACAAGAGATGAATGACATACCTTTGAATATCGTTTAATTATATCTTTGTTGTTCCTGCTCCGCTTCGGTGCTCTTGTGATATTGGATCTCCAATGAAACACAAACCAACCAAAGTGAAAGCAATAATAGTATATTCAATGAAAACTTACACATGTGATCAAGGATTCATGTAATAAAATGGGAATGATTTTATGGGAAAGAAACATGCCACTGTATTTATATATTAAGTAAAAGTGGAAGATACAACCAAACAACCTTGATGTTGCAAGGTTCCCTTTCAGTGGCCCTTTGCTCCAACACACACACTTGCTCAAAACTTGTATGAAGATGATCCACAATAGCTTGATGGCAAATGGAGACCTCAAACATCAATTGAAATAAAGTTCCTCACACAATTATCAACCTATTCCTTCATAAATTCCTTAGTTGATCTTGCTTTCTCTTGCTTACTTGCTTAACCTTTTGCCATGAGAAATCCATCATTATGTAGGAGAAGGAGAGATGGTTAAAGATATTAGGATGATCCCACCAAATCAGAGAAGCCAGTAGGATCCCAACCATAAGGATGCCACCTCATATTCTAGAAGATTCCCTTCTAGAACCTTCGTGAAATTTGTCCTTTCCTTAGTCTTCAAACGCTGCCGCACCTTGTCTATAGAGTATCCTGCGGAAAATCCACAAGCCAAGTTTAGGACAGCCTGCGAAAATTAGGCATTTCTGCACCGTGTCTTATGTCTAGCCTGCGACGTCCTTCTAAAAGAAAGTTTTGTAGAGGAGGAAATCAATCACTTTTCTCATGAGAAATATCCTTTTGGGAGCATGAACACATGCTTGTAGAAACATCACCAGGGTGACCAAAATAATGTGTAACATAATTCCCCCCAAAGTACGAGGTTGGAACTCGTGACAACCGAAATACTTTGTAAAATGAGTGTGGGTGTCGGGAACAAGCAGCGCACCAATCAGGAACCTGCAAACAACTAAGCATATGCGCAATATTATACCATTTCTGAGGTAGGCATTCCCATGCTCAGACTACAAATGAGTTAAATCATAAATGTCAGTCATGGCCGCCAATCATACATTATGGATCCATGCCATCAAAATTCTAGATAGCCACCAAGAATACACTGTGGATCTATGTTCTAGAAAACTCAAAATCGGACATAGCCATGAGACATACAAAGTGGATCTATGTGTCAATACAAATCATAAATACTTCATCACAACCTGGACCAAAATGGTGAGATCCAAGGTCTTCAATCCCTTCTTCTGTAAGTACGAATCTAGCCATGCGATTACAGGTGCTGAAGTCGAACATGGTAAAAACCACTTGATTACCGGCCATTGATGAAAACCGTTAACAAGTGCAAGGGAAATCACCATTGATTCCAATGAATCCCAAGGTACCTCAGTACAATCCATCGAATGTGAATAAATGAGTTGAAGTCGGACACTCGACGAAATCTCTCGATCAGGGACCGATGATGTGAATCCACTATCGAAAGTGAAGAAACCTGCCATTGAGGCATGCAAGCTCTAAGGTATTAAATGATTTCTAAGTCTTGTTCCCGGATGATGAGTTGAAGTCGATAGGAAAATACTCATCACATGAGGGCCTTGATGTATCCCCCATCAATGATGTGAAATAAGTAACAAATTTAGGGTAGACAAAAGTGTGAAGATGATTTGAAACTGACATAGGGAAGGCCGACATGGTAAGAATTGATAATTGCAGATGGCCCACTCGATAGAAGGCTTGTTCAAGGTTGGACTTCTCTTGAACATATGAATGACACGACAATGGTCTTGGTAGAATGGAATCAAAGATGACCCAAGATAGGAACTTGCAGAAGGCCAGATGAGAGACAAATGGATTTCCCAACCTGGATATAATGATAAAGGGGGTGTCATGTTCAAGAGCGATTACTACTGCCACTGGCACAAATACAAAGACACATTTCTTTCCCAAATTCCCCTCCACCATTTCTGGCGAGTACCTCTTTATTTTTACACAAGCTTGAGGAGGATAACATATGCTTGTTGATGTAAGTTCATCCTTCAGACAAGTCCCTTGGAGTATGTTTAACGAACCCTAAGAAGGAGTGGTTCGATCCCATATGGGTCTTTCGATGTTTGTTTAACGAGTCCAAAGAGAGAAAACTCGGGGGTTTTTCATGTTTTGAGAGTATGAAAAACACTTAAAGAGGAATCTCCCAGTTCCTTTTTCATAAATTATTTCAATGAGACCGAAAAAATGATAAACTATCGCCCATCAAACATTTTCTTCAAATACTTTTATGAGCGTGAAAAGAACAAGGTTGCTCGACAATCTTTTCGTTTTTATGGAGCGTGAAAAGAGATTAAATGATACTCCATGAGTTTCTCTTTTCGTGTTACCATGATGAGTACGAAAAGGTGACAAAAGTATACTTGGTTGCGTTCTCATTGATTTACGAGTGCAGGAATGAACAAAGACTAAGCTCGAGGTTTTTTTGTGAAAAACCTAAAAAGTATTTGTACACGTAAAAAACAAATTAAGAAAAGTATATGTATTTCATTGTTCAGGTTCCAAGATCATTCATCTGCGAAAAAAAATTACAACACTCACAATACCATAAGAACATAAGGTTTTAGATAAAATGAATAAAATAATATAAATATCAATGAAAAAGTAAAAAGTGAATAAATATAGGTGAAAACTCTTTTTTTACCATTTCATTGTCATTTTACCTAAAACTTGTCTAAAAAACCCTTTTTCACCTCAAACTTCCTCTATCGATTGCGGGAGGCACGAGCAACCATTTGATGAACAAATTCCGCTAAAGAGGTAATCTTCTCGTCCTCTTTCTTTTCCATGGATTAATGTTTTTTTTCACAGGTTAAAAAATATCTTTTGATTTGGATTTTAGGCCGGTAGGTGCGCATAGGGGCCGCCGCAGGTGGCGTGTATCGGGCCCTGCGGAAACCATAGGTTTACGCAGGCGACCTTCGATTCACCTGCGGAAGTTCCACACTATGTATAAAACTTCACTTACGACGGGCGAAACTCAAAATTTCTTTATGTGCGTTCAACCAATAAAATTTTCCAAGGAAGTGAAATAAAGGTGTTGAATCCTTCCTATGGTTCCCATGCAGGTTTTCGACTGTCAAAATGTTGGAGTGGAGGGAGAGGGAACACGAGGATGATGATTACATCGCCGGGAATGACCCGGGCATAGTTAATTCCCTCCAGAAATGCAGGCTCCTGAAGTTCTTCAAGATCCAGGGCATGAGGGCCCAACTGAGGTTGTTTGAGTATTTGGTCCACATGTGGGATGTGGACCAACAGGTTTTTCATGTGGGAGTCCACATACTCGCTCTAGATATTGAGGATATATATTTTTTGACGAGATTATCACACCGTGGATCCCATGTGACTTTGATAGGCAACAAAGGAGGCGATTTACCGATGAGTGAGTATGTTCGCCGGTATTGTGATCCTGAGGCCAAGAGACGTAAGGGCAAAGTTTCCATTAGGGGTGTCCGAAATTTACCCATATGGACTATCCTGTTCACTATCTCATGTATGGAGGGGAGTGCATCTCCTCACATGGAATTCCAGAGTTACTTCCAGTATTGAGTGGAGTGCATGGAGCCCTGAGTATTTAACTAGTGTGACGAGGTTCTTCGCAGTATGAAGAAACAACTGACAAAGTGAAAGAAAGGTGACCTGAAACAATTTGGGTATGAATCCATTTTAGTGTTCTTGTTCCTCGAGAGGGTTCCTCATTTGCGCTTACAGGTAGAGTGGGGCTTGCTGGCCCCATGAGATCCAATGATGAAAATATGGTGTGACCTCATGGCTCGGCATGTGGCAGGCCCTATTGTCAAATACAACGACGTGTTCTTTGATTGGTCGAGGCATCAACTACTGATGGTAGATGATTATGCATATGCCAGTTTGGACTTCAGAGGTGACCCAGACTTGGTTCTACCCAAGGATTCTCAATGGGGGAACTTAGGTAAGAAGGACATTTTTTTTTATAATGTTTTTGTAAATTTTGAAATATGAAATTTTTTTTATGTTTTTAATCCAATGACTAATAAAAATATCTTTCAACGCAGATGTAGGACCACACCGACCTCCAGGTACATCCCCCATCTAGAGACGAGGGGAAGCAGCCGAGGTAGCAGGATGGGATGCCGGTGATTACGAGGCGATGGAGCATAACCTGGAGGGGTTGACAACATATGTCCCAGATATCTCTATCGATGAGATTCTGAGAAGATATCAATGCCATACAATAGGCATATCTATTTCTCTTAGTTGACTGCTCCATAGGGTGGAACATGAAGTTATGTGTTATCGTGAGCAACATCCTTGATGCTATTTTGTATATGAAGCCATGTGCTTCACATTTTGATATTTTGTTCTTCGGACAAAAACACTTTTTTGTAAAAACTTTTATCGTTATATACACATGAGGCTTCTACTGACTTACTTGATTTATACACAAAATGTGATTGGATTTATAAATGTCTCAAATGTATGTCTAACACATAATTAGCTAATTCATCTGTTAATGTATTTAGACATCTAGGAATGTGCTGATATTCAATTTAATCAAAATGACGTTCCAAGAGGCGAATTCGTAAATATACCCTTAACAAAGTAGAACTTCGGATAACATAGACATTACTCAACTGTAGTACTAGTAACTGCGAATCAAGTCGTACAATAAGATGACGTATTCCAAGTGAAATAACGTCGGTCAACAATTCAATGACTGCATTGTACTCCACGATATTGTTAGTTGCACGACTGAGGAAAACACCGTGTAGACTGATTAATTCATTCGTGGGTGCGTAGATTTCCCAAGCAACAGATGCTAGGTTCTGAGTACTATGAATAGCGCCATCGATGAAGCCAATGTAGGGTAGCGAAGACACTAACATCTCAAAACCAAACACAACGCAAGGTAAGCAGTTGGGGGTCGAAACCAAATAACGAAAAAGCACACAAAAAGTAGCACACAAGAGTATGATACAATAAAAACACAAGCACTCATGCAAAGAAAATCTAAGCATAGTACTTCTTCAGGTAAATTTTGTTATTGGATAGATCGATGAATGCATGCATAAACTGATCTCCCTAGATCTACCTAGATCTAGAACAAAACAAGACAGGACATGACGCTTTCGTTAAGCTTTAATCATTGAGTTTACTATCAAACAAGAGATAGATGACATACCTTTGAATATCACTTCCTTATATCTTTGTTGTTCTTGCTCCGCTTCGATGATCTTGTGATATTGGATCTACAATGAAACACAAACCAACCAAAGTGAAAGCAATAATAGTATATTCAATGAAAACTTACACATGTGATCAAGGAGTCATGTAATAAAATGGGAATGATTTTATGGGAAAGAAACATGCCACTGTATTATATTAAGTAAAAGCAGAAGATACAACCAAACAACCTTGATGTTGCAAGGTTCCCTTTCGGTGGCCCTTTTCTCCAACACACATAATTGCTCAAAACCTATATGAAGATGATCCACAATAACTTGATGTTCAAATGGATACCTCAAACATCAATTGAAATAGAGTTCCTCACACAATTCTCAGCCTATTCCTTCATAAATTCCTTACTTGATCTTTCTTTCTTAACCTTTTCCATGATAAATCCATCATTATATAGGAGAAGGAGAGATGGTTAAAGAGATTAGGATGATCCCACCAAATCAGAGAAGCTAGTAGGATCCCAACCATATATATTCCACCTCATATTCTAGAATATTCCCTTCTAGAACCTTCGTTAACTTCATCCTTTCCTTAGTCTTCAAACGCCACCACACCCTGTTTATAGAGTAGCTCGCGGAAACTCCACAAGCCAAGTTTAGGACAACTTGCGAAAATCAGGCATTTCCGCACTGTGTCTTATGTCTAGCTTGCGACGTCCTTCTAAAAACAAGTTTTGTAGAGGAGGAAATCAATCAATTTTCTCATGAGAAATATCCTTTTGGGAGCCTGAACACATGCTTGTAGAAACATCACCAGGGTGACCAAAATAATGTGTAACAAAGATGATGTGTATAACTTGGAGGAAAGAAAATAAACCCCTGAAGAAGATAAAACAATGACAATACAAACTGATGAACCCATATAACCTCTCTGGAGTTTAGATTTCGATGGTGGTGTTAGTAAAGAAGGATCTGGAGCTGGAGTGTGGGTGTTCAATTCAAAAGAAAGGTATTCAGAAAGTCATTCCTACAAATTAAATTTTCAGTGTACCAACAATATAGCCAAGTATGAAGCATTAACGCTAGGCCTAAATTTTTTAAAGAAGCTTGGTGCCAAGAGAATTTCAGTAAGGGGTGATTATGAACTTCTCATAAAACATATCAAAGGTGATTACTCTGCCAAACACCCGAGAGTAAGGGCCTATAGAAATGCTGTTTTAGATTTCTTGCAATGCTTTACTGAATATGATTTGCAGGTGATTCCTAGAGGCCAAAACATACTTGCTGATGGACTGGCTACTTCAACAACCACTTGTAAAATACCATTTCATCCTAATCGCCAATACACAGTTGAGGTGAAATGAAGACCCGCTGTCATATACAATATCATGTACTGGCAAGTGTTTGGTAATGATGAACAAATTGATGATTTTATACAATCCAAAAATGAATTTGAATGTGCAAAACTTGATGTAGATAGTAATAATGAAAGTGTAAATAAAAAAGATATAGAAGAAATAAATGAAAAAGAAGAAACTTCAGATTTTTTGCAATTAAAAGATAACATTTTGCCTAGAGGGTTAGTTCCATTGGAATCACTGTTTGATTTCGATGATGTAGCTAAGAAACCAAAAAATGAACCTACTGGAAAAGATGTTGAGGACTATAACATAGGGATTGATAAGGAACCAAAAATGATTAAATTGTTCAAATCTTTACCTCCTGCTAAAAAACATAAATATACATAATTGTTAAAAGAATTTGTAGATGTTTTTGCATGGAGTTATGAAGACTTGAAATGCTATGATACTAGCATTATACAACACAAAATCCCCATAAAAGAAGATCATAATCCTTTCAAACAAAAACTCAAGAGAATTAACCCCAAGTTGATGCCTCTAATTGAAAAGGAAATAAAGAAAATGTATGATGCTAAAATCATTGTCCCATTAAGGTTCTCAAAATGGGTGTCCAATTTAGTTCCTACTAGAAAGAAAAGTGGAGAAATAAGACTGTGTATTGATTTCAGAAACCTCAATAACGTATCACTTAAAGACAAATATACCTTGCCCAAAATGGATCATATTTTGCAGAAGGTAGTTGGATCCAGTAGAATTTCCTTTTTAGATGGTTTTTCTGGCTACAACCATGTCTTAGTCCACCCTGATGATCAGGAGAAGACAACGCTTACTACACCTTGGGGCACTTTTATGTATGTGAAAATGCCTTTTGGTTTAATGAAAGTTGGGGCCACATTTCAGAGAGAAATGGACATTGATTTTGTGGATGAACTTGGAAGATTCATTGTCATATACTTGGATGACATAACTTTTTATTCAAAAACAGATGAAGAACACTTACTCCACCTTAGGAAAATTTTTGAAAAATGCAGGAGATTCAGAATCTCACTAAATCCCAAGAAAAATCTGTTTGGTCTAGAGGAAGGTAAACTGTTAGGACACATCTATAAGTTTTAAACCTGTGAAGTAAAGCAATGCATATAGGTTCTTAAGAAAAACATAATTTAATCAATGGCTCATACACATAATACACAGAGATTTATACCGGAAACTCTCAACCGGGGAAAACCTCTCTTATATTCATTATATCAAATTTCACCATTCACCATACAATATATACAATGTTTTTAGTTATTCCATAGATACCAAAACCCTAATCCCTTAATTTGGGATTAATTTAGAAAACAACTAAAAATAACAAAAACCACCCCAATTTTTTTTTCAGTGCGCTGCCCCAGACCCTGTCGGCCTCGACCTACCGCCCAGTTTCGAATGCTGCACATAACCAGGGGGGGTCATACCTGTCCCATCCCTAGGAAATGCCTAAAACACATGACACAAAGAGCACTACTAGAGGGATCGCCAGACGCAGTTGTCGAATCTGACCCGCCCACACACACACATGCAAAGAATATAACACATACCCAACAACATCAAGGATGGAATTAAAATATATCCTAACATAATTGAAGCCATTCAGAAAATAGACCATCCAAGAAACATAAAAGAGTTGCATTCTTTCATAGGAAAAATAAACTTTCTGAGAAGATTTATCCCTAACTTGGCATAACTTCTAAGAAACATAACCAATATGTTGAAAAAAGATACAAAAATAAAATGGACCATAGAAGCAAATCATTCCTTTGATCAGGTGAAATAGGCCTTGACACAATCCCTTGTACTTATCAGTCCCTATTACACCAAAGATTTCCTCCTATTTTCTTTTTCCTCTGAGCATACCATTGCAACAATCCTTTTGCGGAAGAACAATGAATGCCATTAACATCCTATAGCATTCTTCAGTAAATCCTTGAGAGATGCTGCACTAAATTTCAACATCATGGAGAAACATGATTTTTCTTTGGTGAAAGCAATCAAAGATTCCAGAGTATATATTCTCCACTCACATATTATTGCTTATGTTCCTAATGCTGTGGTGAAATATATTCTGACCCAAGACAATCTAGATCGTAGAAGAGGTAAATGGATTGTTTGGATCCTTGAGTATGATATTGAGATCAAACCAACCAAGCTTATCAAGGGTCAAGGATTATCCAAACTGATGGCTGAGTCCAACTTCCATGATTTGGATATTAATTTTCTAGCTGCAGTTGATGAACAAGAAGAGCAGGAGACTCCACAAGTTAAAGAAGTTTTCTCAAAATGTCCTTGGTATGCAAACCTTATTTTTGTTTTACATCATCTACAATCTCCTCCTGGTTTGACTAAAACTAAAGCTAGATTTTTGAAACTTAAAACTATGAAGTATTGCATTCTGAATGACAATTTGTATTGGAAAGATGCTGGAGGTATTCTACTAAATTGTTTGTTGAAAGATGAAGATGATAAATCTTTGCAGGAATTCCATGAAGGAGACTGTGGTGGACATTTGAATTGGAATACCACTTCCAATAAAATTCTTAGAGCTGGTTTCTACTGGCCAACTTTGTTTGCATATGTCCACAAGAAAGTGACCTCATGTCACAAATGCCAGATCTTTGAAGGAAAAAGGAAACTTCTGCCTTTACCCTTGAATCCAATTTCAGTTGAAGCTCCATTTCAACAATGGGGTTTGGATTTCATTGGAGAAATCCAACCACCTTCATCAGGCCATCACAAGTGGATTCTAACAACCACTGAATATTTCACCAAGTGGATTGAAGCTGTACCCACCAGGCAAGCCAATGATGCTATGATAATAAAGTTTTTGGAAAATAACATTCTTTGTAGATTTGGCTGCCTCAGGAAAATTATCACTAACAATGCAAAAACATTCAAATAAAAAAAGATGATAGAGTTTTGCAGCAAGTATCAGATCACCTTAGGACACTCTACAACCTATTACCCTTAGGGAAATTGATTAATAGAGTCTTCAAATAAGATTTTGGTCAATATCATCAAGAAGACGCTGCAGGACAAAAAAAAATCATGGCACAATAAGTTGGTACATGCACTATGGGAAGACATACTTACTACAAAAAGGTCAATTGGTATGTCTCCATACCAGTTGGTTTATGGAATGGATGTTTTTTTTCCTACTTATTTATGTGTTCCTGTCATGAAGTTATTGCAGGAAGTATAGGTAGAACCAAATGACATCCAAAGAAGAATCAATCAAACTATACAGCTGCAACAATCCAGAGAAGAGGTCTACAACCAAACTCAGGTGATTCAAGAGAATATCAAGAAAATCTATTACACAAGGACCAAGGTTGATGACTTCTAGTTAGGAGATAAAGTGCTGAAATGGGACTCAAGGAATGAAGAAAAGGGAAAACATGGAAAAATTGTCAATTTATGGAAAGGCCCATTCATAATACATGCCTATAGAGGAATCAATGCATTTTTTTATCAAGGATATGGATGGGGCAGATTTTCCAGTAGGACCCATCAATGGCAGAATGCTAAAGCACTATGTTTCACAAGAATGAAGATTTTTATCACTCATGTCATTGTAAATACCAATTTACTTTTTATGTTAGGTGTGGGTGATTTTTATCAGTGGTTGAAGCCTAGAGAGAAGGCCCTAATCCCCTGATCAGGATCATTAGATTTACATTTATAATAAATAAAATCAAAATGAAGAAAAGTACTAGAGAAGAAGATTCAAGGCAACATGTAGCTAGTTCTTGGCACCTCACAAGGAGAGCACCATTCCCAAGTGGAGCCACTGTTATAACCCTATATTTCATAGTATTACCCGGTGATTATAATTTCTTCCTCTAGTCATATTTTATTGTAAAAATGTTTTATTTTGCAAATGATTTACAAAAAGAAAAATAAAAAAACAAAAGAAAAGAAAAAGAAAAAGAAAAAGAAAAAGAAAGAAAAATGATAAAAATAGAAAAAATGAAAAGAGGGTATAAAAGTAAAAAGATAAAATATAAAACCCCATGAAAAAATAAATTTGGTTTGACTCATACTACATAATCATGATCAAACCCTTTAAATTTATGTTGATAGGTTAGTGAATAGATTTGGTCAAACAGTCTAATCTTGGAAAAATTAGTTAGCTTGGAGTAATAAATAATCCAACAGTCTAAGTTGGATTAATGTGTTAGTTGATTAGGTTAGGAGTTAGGATAGTGTGGTTTATTTCAATAAAAAATGCAAAAAGATTGTTAAAATACCTTTTAATATTTGAGTTAATTTGATGTTTTTAAGCTTAGGAAATAACACCTTGGTGAAAAAAATAAGAAAAGGTAAGCCTAGCGCTACCCATCACATGATTTTATCCTAAGTTCTATTGTGGATATGAAAATATGTCATATTGTGACTAAACTGCGCACAACTTCCGTTGCCGGCATCGATCAACGCCCAAATCAACGACCAACATTGCATTTCAGACCCTCTTGACCTTTCTTCCTTTAACGGTGGGGTTTGGGGGGGGGGTCTGAAAAAGAGGTTTCCCACTCACGGGACCCGCATAACGTGTCACCCTCTCAGATTTTCGGACTCCCTCGCTCAATTCCACTTACTGCCTACCCCCCCTCCGGAATCCTGCTTAACCGCCTACCCAATACTGCCCACCTCACTCCGCCCCCGTACCCCACTAACTCTTATCACACGTCACACCCCACATACCCATTGGCCAATCCATGCCTTCCCCATGACCGTTATTCACCCAGTCATCACCCTGCTCCATAACGGACACCTCCGTGCACTGTTTAACCCCGTTTCTTCACCATTGCGATACTATTTGCAGATCCAGACACTGTTAACATCGCACCAATCCAGTTTTCGAGCCAACTTCCACCAAGATCCACTGTCGACAAACACCATTAATTCGGGTAACTACAATCATCCATCAATTCAACTTCAAAACTCTATTAGTCATGGCTCCCAAAGCCAAATCCCCTGAGACATCTGAAAATCCATTTCTTCCCCCTCTCGTCGACCTGGATCATGTTCCCTTGGCTGACAAAGACTAAGAAATTACAGAGCCGAAGTGTGAATTCTACTTCTTTGAATTACACTTCTGGCTAAAGGATATTTTTCTTAGATCAAAGTGATGAAATTGGACCCTAGGAGTCCAATTTTCCCCTGTACATGTTCCCCTAGACCTTCCATTTCCCAGAATTTTCCCTTAAATGTCAACCCAATTATTTTCCCGGCCAAAGGGCCATCGTTTCCTCTTCTGGTGAAACCCTGTTCACCATTACCCCTGAATCCATCAATCAGATGTTATAGATCCCAATAATTGACTATGCAATCCCTTTCTATGTCGAAACCCTGAATGATCTCGATCAGAAACTCTCCTTCCCCGAAAGAGCCCAAATTTTTGAAATCTTTCTACCAGAAGATGCTCAGCTGCCCAAGAAAAACCCTCCCTATCCATCTTCCATCTTCTTTGTCAGGGAAAACCAGATTATTTCCACCCTCTTTTACTTGTTAGGATATTTTTCAGATGAATGGGTAGACGAACCTATCTTATTTTTTCTTTCCATTTTCTCCACAGAAGAAAAAGCTACAACCCAATTTGATTTCATTCAGTTTTTGGCTGACAACATACATGAGCAGTTTTCAAATTTTCAATAGAAGGAATGTTCATATATTCCTCTGTGCTGGTGTACCTATTCCCGTTCTTTCAGTTAGATAAATTCTCATGTGCTCTCCAAAATTTGGATCAGGAAGGAAACCCACAATCAATGACTTCATGGACCTCACTAGTGAGGAAAAATACGACTGAGTTCAGGTTCAAGGATTTTCATGCTCAACAACATAACAGTTCCAAGAATTAATGAAGAAGTCCAAATAATTCTTCACCTCTCTAACTTGGCCAAAACATGAGATTGGTATATGTACCAGAACCACACTGAAATAAGAGTGTATGGATGTGAATTGCCACCATACAGACTGCCAAAATATCTCCCTGTTAGGATCTTTGCATTGGAATATTTCAGGAATATGGTAAACTCTGATTACATCCATTTTGTGTCAGTTAAGAAGAAACAAAAATTCAGATTCAAGACCCAAATTGGTTCTTTCATATGCAACAACAAAGCTATAGGAGAAGAGGCACACAACCTCTTGAAATAGATGAACTTCACTCAGAGTTTCACATGGAATTATGACCCATTTGGGGTCATCTCAAAGCTCAGGGTCAAACAAAAGAGCACTCATTATGCTCATGTACACAAGACAGAGGTAGAAAAGTATATTAATCAGACAGATTGGCAAGAAAATACATTGTTGGAAACACAAGAACAACTTCCCCCTGTCACTGCTTCACATACCAACACACCTCAAGTATAAACAGAAAAGAGAGCAAGGAAAGAGGTTTCCCCTTCAGTCATAGAGGTTTTAGCTGAAGATTTTAAAGTTTAAAGGAAGAGGGATAAAACTATTCACACACCAGACCTGCTTAAAGAAGGAGAAATGCAGTCCACCATAGTCATGAAGGGACCATATTCCTCAACATTCTCAGGAAGTCAATTCATAGTGTCCACATATTCATCAAAAAAACAAACATACACTACTATGTCAACCGATTCCTCTCATGAGCCAACAGGGTCAAATATATTTGACAAATACAAACATATAAAACAGAGGAATGAACTCCTAAACAACAACACATATGCCTAGTTCTAGAAGCATACCTCTACTGCCCAGCATATACTACTGTCAGCATTTGACACAGAGAAGGGAAGAATGCAAATGGCATTCCTACAATCACAAGTACCTCATCCCAAGACAACTGTTGATTACAAGGAAACTTCTTTTGAGTTTGATGTGAAGGAGGTCCATCCAGTGGACCAAATGGACATGCACATGGAAATAGGGGAGATGATTGTCTCCACCTTGACAAACACATCATTGAATGCCTCAAAATTGCAGGTGTCTCTGAATAACATCCAATCCCAATTGAAGTTGGAGAAGGTATCCTCTTTGGCCAAGGACGACAAGATTAAATCCCTAGAAGATTTTGTGCTAAAGATTGGATATGACCCATCAAATGTAAAGGCAGCTGAAGAATTGTTGAAGAAGAAAAATGTTGATATATCATCCTTGAGAAGCAACTGAAGCTTCGAGCCACTGAAGATTCACAAGCAAAGGAGGTGGATGAAACTGAAGGACAAAAAGAGGATGCTGAAGCTGATCATGGAACATAATGCACAAATAAAAGAGATGGAGGATGAAATGGACAAATTGATGAAAGAGAAAGAACATAGTGTGCATATGGCTATTATTCCATTGGAGGCAGTCCCTGTAACAAGAGTTAGTACAACAACAACTACAACAACAAAGATTCCATCAGCCATCCCAATGCAAGTTCCAGATGCTTCTGATAAGCTTGTGAAGTCAATGGAAGATATGTCCCTCCAAGGGGATGAGATTAGAAAGTTGCAAGAAGAAGTAAAAAACCTCCAAGACTTGAAGTCTGTGTTCCATTCAAGATATAATGTAGAAATTCATAAGTCTCAGAGACTCAGTCAACAACTACAACAACTGCAGAATGAGACTGTCATGGAAAAGACATTATCTGATGCGAAGGAAAACATTTGGATGGATATCAACAATTCTATGGCAGAAATATGACCATTCATACAAATAATCTTTGAACAACATGAACTGGTACAAAAGGCTAGAGAAGCAATTGGGAAAATAAGAGAAGAGCTAGGAGAAGGACCTACATAAGCCATTGAGCTCATCAGGTTCCTAAACTCCAAAAACAAGCGCGAGTTAGAAGCCTTGGAGATTGAAGATAGGACAAAGACTATATTTGAGGTCAAAAAGGTCTTGACCAAGAAAGGATTGATGCTGCAGCTAGAGGAGAAGGCTCAGGTGATGGACATTGGAGTTTAGATATTTTTCATTGAGATTGAAATACTACACAAGAAGGGTCTCCTTGGACTGCTAGTGATCAATGACAAGATAATCACTCTGTCAGATTACAAGCATAAGATCAGTACAATGGCAAAGGATGGTTCCAAGTTTGCAGGTATACAGGGAAGCATTACTGGCAAGGATTTCCTAGAGACATTATAGTTGGATCTGAGCATCCAGCATGAGATAAAACATATTTTTATCACCAAGCCCACTTTTTCCAAGTATACTGAGATGAATGAGATATACAAAAAGTTACTCAAGGTTTCCATCCCTAGTAAAAAGAGATGTGAATATTTGTGTTCTTTACTTGAGTAAAGGTGATTTGGATTTTCGAGTCAACATGGAGCAGACAACCAAGTCAAAGTGATGAATCATCAACTACTTCCACAAAATCAGCACCAAGGATCCGAATAAATCAACAGAATTCCTATATTTTGTAATATGAGATATAATTAGTTAGATTTTTTCTCCATAATATCCTAGTCATTTATAACAGGATCATATGTGAATTATTGTATAAATACTTCTTCCTTCGAATTATTGAGGGTTTATTTTTGCACCCATAAGCTATTGTGTAATCTTTTCAAAAGGCTCGACCTGTAATAAAACAGGCTATTCACAAGATTCTTGTGTCAAATTGTTGGTGATGTCTCTCTTTCCCCGTTAAATGTTTTCTTATTCTCAGTAATAATTTATATGTTTCTAATTCTAATCATTAAAAGGAAGTCAATAGAACATAATTTATATTGTATACTATGTCTCTGGTCTTTTAGTGATCTATATGTTTTCCATATGAAATTGAGTAAGGGAATTCTTAACTGTTCCTTTGCTTGGTGGACTTTCTCATCTTTTCTTTCTTATCCATCTCATTTAAACTCAATAGATCCAACAGTTTTACTAACCGGCCTTGTGAAGAAACCTCATAAAAAGCTGAATCTGATTCTCATCTTTAATACAGACCCTGTAGCCCAATGGAAATCTAATGCATTCTTTTAGACAACTTCTACAAATAAACAAACAAACTTGGACTTTCATAACTAGTATAATATCTAAAAACTTAAACAAATCCAAATCTTATATAGAGATCCCTCTCTGAGGCAGGACTAGATCCGAGTTTCAAAAGTGGTTTTGATAGTTACCTCTGTCAATTTCTTCTACCCTTGACAACCTCTGGGAATTACATAGTGATAACACTCCTAAAACACAATTTTAAAGAATTGTTGACTTTTGGAATTGATGAAATATACTAGTGGCCATTTAGCCTTCATCACCACATGAATTGGCGGATCGAGCTCTTGCCTAAGGATAACTCTATTTATTTGAAGCCATATCTTCCAACATATGTACTTTGGAAGAGCTGCCCAAAGAAACTCTAGGAGCAACTTTCTGTTGAATGTTCCCTTGTAGGATTTCACCCAACCAATGAACATATCCCTGTAGTTGCATGGTATTTCCATCGTAGTTGAAATTTCAGAAAATGCTTCTTGCCAAACTTTTTTTTCATATTTTCATTCTATAGAAAGGTGTCTTATTGTTTCTGAATTTGAAATGCAAAGAACACATCTTGATGGTCCCTGAATTCCACACTTGGCCAAATTATTTGTTGCGAGGATCTTTCCATGTACAATTATCTAGCAGAAGATGTTGAATTTTGGTAATCCATTTGAATGCCAAATAAGTTTCTACATGCTTGAACATTGAGGCAAAGGTTGAGATTGTAGTAGGTGAAGATACCCTCTTTTAACATTGTAGTCCTTTAGACCCCAACCTCTTCTACAAGGAATTAAGAGATTCCTAGGAGCACATCCCTTTAGGCCATTAAATAATGTTTGAACTAATGAGATAAGGTGAGTTGGTGGGTCTCTAATGCTCCAATTTTTACACTATTCATAATCTTCCGTCCATTGAGAGATGTCAAAAAACATTTTAATTTTTTCCTTATCCATATAGTTATGAAGCTACGACAATACTAAAATATTATTGAGAGGGTCATTTCCCATTATGCTGTCCATCCATATTGACATCATCTTCCCATTTATTGACATGTAAGTTATTTTATCACGAATCAAAGGAGCATAAGATTTGATCAAATTAAAGATTGAGGATACTTTTTTTCTCTCAATATCTTCCTAAGGACATCAAAGTATGCTCTTAGAGAAGTATTTTTTATGGAGGATGGATTTCCACCAGTCATATCTTCCTGTAATCAATCTCCAAAATATTTTTGCACACAAATCCAAATTTTCAAGGGTGGGATATTTTATGCCCGAGCCTCCATGTTCTAGAGATGTTTTAATTATATTCCAACTTATGAGATGAAATTTCTTTGTATTTCACTTCCCACCTTGCAATAAATTTTTTCTAATTTCTTGAGAAACTTGGTGCATGACCCCCTTTTGAGGAAGCATTATTGACCTCTAGAATATATATAGAGTTGATAATATCGATTTTTCTAGAATCACTCGCCTAGTTATATTTAACCAATGTGATCCCCATTGGGTGAACTTGCTTATGCTTTTATCCAAAACATTTTGCCATGATAAAGCTATTGGATTTGATAGATTGATAGACATTCTAAGATACTTAAAGGTTGTCCAATTTATCGATGAGGGAATAAGAGGATTCTAGAATTTAATTGAAGAGTATGTTGACTCACATTCCAACCATAGTTTGACATTTTCTGTTATTGACTGCTCCCCCATATGAGTCCATAAACAAATATAATTTTTTTTTGAACCACCTTGCCATAATTGTAGAAGCACCCTTAAGAGAAATGTGTCATATGAAAATTGTGAATGATTTAAGCTCTTTGCTCCACTTGATTTATGCTCTTTTCTCCATTTATAATCTTGATTCTGAAAAGTTTCCAAGTCTTCTCTCAAATTCCATCTTTAAACCTAGAGAATTGGCCATAATAATATATAAGAGGGGGAAAAGAGGGCATCCCTGCCTAAGGCCTCTAGTCCTCTTGAAAAATCCTGCCCGTCTCCCATTAACTAAAGGTGCTATCTAACAGGTTCCAATGCATGAAGATATCCAACGAATAAAATAATTTCAAGAACATCAAGAAGAAAAGAATGTTTAACTTTTTCGAAAGCGTTATCCATATCTATCTTAATGATCATACCTTTGTCTTTGTTGACTTAGATGGAATGGATAGATGCCCCGACAAGAATAATATTGTCTACTATCTGCCTACCCTCCATGAAACCCCCTTGATTTCTAAAAATGATCTAGTGGAGTTTCTTTAACCTGTTAGCTATAATTTTTGACAAAAAATTATAAGAGGCATTAAAAAGGAAGATAGGTCAAAATATGGACTAGGTTGAGGGGTTTGATTATTTAGGGATGAGGGCCAGAAAATTGGAGTTAGTATTTTCCCCCATTTTCCTGAAATTTTGAACAAATTTTAGCATTATTTTGAGACCTTTTTTGATTAAATTCCAAAGAAATGAATTGTGTTCTTGAACCATCTAGGCCAAGGGCATTATCTAGTTCCAACCCCCAAATGAATTGTATGATCTCTTCCTCTGAAATTATTTTTGTAAGATCATCGTTTTATTCCTTAGATATTAAAGAGGGCATATTTTCAAGTATGGCAACCATTGATTCAATATCTGCTCATTTTTTCTGAAAAAAATCCCCTCAAAATACTCTTTTGTTGCATTCTTAATTTCTTAAAAGTTGATCAACACTAAGCTATCCTGTTTTCTAATTTATTTAACATTGTTTCTTTGCAACCTAGACTTTTCTTGTTTATGGAAATAAGAGGTATTGCTTCCCTCTAAATTGAGCCAAATACCACGCGATTTGAACATCCATGCCTCCTCCTCTAGTCAAATGGTTTTCTAGTATTTTTGAAAGATTTTGGCTTTCTCAAAGATGAGTTCCTTAGTAATATTTTCATTCTCCATACAACCTTGTATCTATTCCATTTTCTTCTCTAAATCCTCTTTTTATTTGTTTGGTGCTTGGTATTTATTCTTACCCCATTCCTTTAAATCCAATTTAACATTATTGAGTTTTTGTTCCCATATAAATATGGGGGAACTTGATATCCATTTGCCCCATTCTCTGGAAATAAGCTCCAATGCCTCACTATTTTGTAACCATAGAGGATTCAATCTAAATGACAGTGTATTGTAGTTGAGCAATTCTTCAATCAAAAGAATAATGGGTAGATGATCTGAGGCCGCCTATGGAAAAATATTGGAGGATAAAGGGTGATTGGGTAGAAGATCACTTTGAAGGAGAAAACAATCTAGGGGAGCAACAATGTGATCCAAAATAGTTATTTTGTTAGACCAAGTGAATAATCCTCTGCTTGGGTTTATGTCTATCATGTCCTAGGAGTAAATAAAGTATTCCATTTTTTCCCTAAAAGGGTCCCTTATTGCACTGCCACCTTTCTTTTCCTTCTGGTTCAAAGTGACATTAAAATCTCAGGTGCACCTATATTGTTTTGATAGAATTTTGCATCCTTAATTTTTGTGGGAGATTCCCAACACTCCTCTTTTTCTTTATAAATCATTGAAATATCTCTCTTTCTCTCTCTCTCTCTCTCTCTACACACACACATGACCATATTGCTAATGTGTTAGGCTAGTTAAAATCCATTGTTTCATTTTGAATGAGATTTTTATATATCTACATATATATTATATATATATATTTACACACACACATACACACACATATATGACCATATATCTAATGTGTTAGGCTAGTTAAAATCCATTGTTTCATTTTGAATGAGAATTCTAAACTAAAAACCGATTTGTTACATATTGTACATATTCCTCTAGATGACCCTCTAGAGTTTACTGCTTCTACTTCTCCTATTTTCCATTGAGATTTGCTTCTTTGAATAACTTCTTGATCCTCTAATTTAGTCACTTGGATGAGTAGGATAAAAGAGTTTTATTTCTTGATGAGATATCTAAATGAATCTGTTTTTTTCCTGCTACCCATACCTCTGCAATCCCAGGAGACAAATTTCATTATTTACTTGTGTTTTTTGGGCCCCCTCCTCCTAGATGAGGATGATAGATGGGTTTTCTTGCTTGATGAGATATCTAAATGAATCTGATTTGTTCCTGCTACCCATACCTCTGCAATTCTAGGAGACAAATTTCATCATTTACCTGTGTTTTTGGCCCCCCCTCCTTGGGGCAAGTGTTTCTCTCCAACAACCTTGGATAGATTTGATCCAAGACCAAAATAAGTTTCAATCAATAGCTGAGTTCCAAGTTCTTTTTCTCTACTTGCATTTTATTCTTTACGATATTTTTAAGGATTTCTTCCATCTTTCCTAATCGACCTTTTTTCTTGGCCTACTTATTCTTGCACATTATATTTGACCTATTTCCGATTTCACTACCTTGTTTTCATGCTTGTTCACTAATGTGCATGGTCTTGATGAATCTCAATTTCCTCTCGATTTCCCATAATCTCCTCTTCTTCGTTGTTGGATTGACCAATTTCTTCCCAAATTGGACACTAAATTACTTGATTTGGAATGTATCCCAATTCCTCCAATATTGGGGTTTGCACAAATGAAGATCAAAAGTCCATTCAGGTTAGAGCTACTACCTTCGAGTATTTTCTATTGTCAATTTGAGCTAAATCTTCATACATGTTTGAGGTTTCTTTCGATCCTTCTCCCTTGGATTGATTTGAGCTTTTTGGTTCCATTCCCTTTGCTTGATAATTGTTTTTTCCTAGCTCTCTTGGTGCTACTATAACTTGTTTATTTCCCTCATGTGCCTTTGGTTGAGCGGATTTATTTGCTTTATTTTTTTTCTTTGTAACTTGCCATTTCTCCTCCTTTTCCTGCTATGAGAAATCACAGGTATAGAAAGATAACTAAACTAACCTCCTATCTATGAATACAACAACATATCAAACATAATAAGAATAGAAAGAGAAAAGGAAAAAGAATACACCAGATATATGTGGTTCACCCAATTGGGTTATGTCCACAGGAAGGTTGTCTTCTATTATATCCAAAAATATCCTTCAATCTTACAAGAGAGCAACTCCACAATTACCCCATATAAATATAGAAGAATGATTAAGAGCACAAGATGATGATCACATGTTATGCCTTAATAGGCACTCTTTGAATTATTATATTCCAAGAGATATGGAGGAATTACTCACATATTACATGTGGGATAACATAATTCTCCTTTTTATCATCTCTTTATATAATATTCCTACCAAGAGTAAACTATTCCATGATAAATATGAGATATTTGTTTTATACTCTTTTACATAAGATTATGGAAAACTTTTGACATAATACAAATACATTATTACCTTCTAAGGAATAAAATATATTCCAACACTCCCCCTTAATAATGTTTGGGATAAAATCTCACACTAATGGAGGAAGGAGTCATTACTAATGCTCCCCCTTGATGAAAACTTCCCTCATCCCCAACAAAGAGTGAACATGTACAAACTTTTTCCCTGTCATGGATTTGGTGAATATATCGATTTCTTGCTGCTCAATAGGACAGTATGCCAGAGAGATAGTACCATTTGCAACTAGATATCAAATATAATGTGCATCAAGATCAAGATGTTTTGTCTTGGAGTGATATACCAGATTATAAGAAAGTTATATTGCACCTTGATTGTCACATTTCAACTTCGTGGAAGATTTCTAAATCAGTCCAAGCTCTGTAAGAATATGGCATAACCATACTTCTTCTTTAGCTACTTCTTTGGCTACGATGTACTCTGATTCACAAGAAGATAATGCAAGAGTCTTCACCTTCTTACTGGATCAATAAATTGAACCTAAACCAAGTTGAAATAGATAGCCTGTAGTAGACCGTCTGTCTGAATTGTCACCTGTCTAACCAAAATCTGTATAACCAAGAAGTGAAACTGTAGCATTGCTCGAATAAAATACACCATAATTCACTGTCCCTTTTAAGTATCAAAAAATTATCTTGGCTGCCTGCCAATGAATTTCATAAGGCTGCTGCATGAACCTAGAAACCATACCGACGATAAAAGAGACATTGGGCATACTGTATGTCAAATATATGAAACTGCCCACAAGCTGACCGTACAATGTAGCATCAACAAGAGTAGTACATTCCATAGCTAACTTAGCACCAGATTGAAATGGTGTGGGAGAGGGATTACATCCACTCATATGGAAACAAGTCAATAAATATATTGCATACTTCGACTGACAGAGAAAAATACCATTGGCCATATGCTAGATCTGAAGACCCAAGAAATAGTGCAAGATGTCGAGATCTGTCATCTCAAACTGATTTTGAAGATCACTTTTCATATTTTGAATTAATTCAATTTGGCTTCCAATGATAATAAGATCATCCACATAGAATAAAATAATGAGGACATGATCACCAAAGTCCTTGAAATATATATTTGGATAAGATATACACCGCTTGAAACCATTCTTCAAGAAATATGTATCAATTTTATTATACCAAACCCTTAGTTCCTACTTGAGACCATACAAAGACTTGTGTAATTTGCATACTAAGTTAGAATTTTTAGCAGTAATAAATCCAGGGGGTTATTGCATATAAATTTCTTCATTAAGATCACCATTCAAAAAAACACTTTTGACATCCATTTGGTGTATTTCCCATTTATAAGATGCAACAAGAGATAAAATGGTTCTTATTGTATTCATTTTAGCAACATGAGAAAAAGTTTCATTATAATCAATACCTTCTTTTTTATTAAAACCTTTTGCAACTAACCTTGCTTTATATTTTTCAATATGACCTTCTGCAGTAAACTTTGTTTTATATACCCATTTACAACCAATCAATTTCGTTCCAGGAGGAAGGGGAGCAAGAGTCCATGTCTTGTTATTTATTAGATATTCATACTCAACAATCATAGCTTGTTCCCAATGAGGGTGACCCTTAGCTTGAGAATAAGTAGAAGGATCATCTGTGGCTAATAATTTGGTCATAAGAGCAAATTTAGATCTATTTCTATGAGTATCAAAAGGATGATCGATCTCACTACTTGCGGATTCAAGAGTTTTCTGGGCCTAAACATGAAGATGAGAAGAAACTAAAGTTACTTGAGGTAATTCAGGATATTCAGGTGGAATACTTGAAGAAGAGGGTGAAATCATATCAATAGTAGGAATAGAGTTGGAAGAAGAGCTGATAGATATAGGTGTAACATGAGACAATGACACATTCAAGGTAACATGAGGTTCAACAAATTTAGGTGGTGGAGAGACTTCATTGAAGTGAACATCGGATAATGACACTTTGGGTAGATGGGTCAAACAACCTGTAAACTTTGGAATCCTCAACATAACCAATGAAAATACATTTATGAGACTTGGGTTATATTTTTTTTTGTTTTTCATCACGAACATGAGCCCAACATTCACTGCCAAATATCTTAAAGTTACTTATATCAGGTTTTCTTCCATTCCATTTTTCCTCAGGGGTAACATGCATGATTTCTTTTGTAGGAACTCTGTTTAAAATAAAGTTAGCACAACAAATGGATTCAACCCAATTTTTTTTTATGTAATCCTTTAGAATATAGCATACATCTAGCCATTTCAACCAAATTCCTATTTTTTCTTTCAACAAGCCCATTTTGTTGAGGCGTATAAGGAATAGTATTTTGATGTTTAATTCCATGCTTAGACAAATATGCTTCAAATTATTTCTTAAGGAATTCCCCCCCATTATCTGATCTCAAGGTTTTAATACTTTTACCAGATTCTTTTTCAGCAAAGGATTTAAATTTTTGAAATTTAGCAAAGGTTTCACTTTTATGTTTCAAAAAATAAACCCATGATTTTATGCTAAAGTCATCAATAAAAGTAAGAAAATAAACTGCATGAGATAGAGAAGGAGTTTCAACAGGACCACAAATATCACTATGAATTAATTTTAAGGTTTCTTTAGCACGCCAAGCTTTACCTTTTTCAAACATTTCTCTATGATGTTTACCAAGCACATAACCTTCACAAACACGTGTAATAGACACAATATTAGGCAAGCCATGTACCATTTTAGATAACAAGTTCATTTTATCATAATTCAAGTGACCTAATCTTGCATGCCATAATTGACTTAATTCATCAGCGTGAGCAACATATGAATACAATGGTTGTCTTTTAGTTGAATTAAAACCAACAAACTCATATAAACCAGTGTCATGATCAAAGAGACCTGAAGAAACTACTTGGAAATTTTGGTTGATATTGTTAAGAACATATTTATCCGTTTAGGCTTCAAATTTATATCCTTTCTGACATGCATGATAGATAGAAATCAATTTGATGTTAATTAATTGGGTTGGTTGTCATTGATGTCAACCCTTGAAGAAAGTCCGGTAGAGAATTCCAGTAGCACAAAGGTTTAGGTAATGGACCCAAGTTTGTTTGATGGATAATGCTATGAGTTTTGATATATTTACAGGTAATACTATTCTATATGGATAGTACATGTCATTCCATTTCCAATGGTATGTGGAACGCCACATAACTCCTCACGGTTAGAGAGTTATGACCATGTGAAGTTGGAGAACCCTCATGAGTCATCTAGAAGCCCCAAAAGGTCAAAGTAGTCAAAGTGTTTGCAAAAGAAATTATTTAAATAATAAAGTTAATAGAGAACTCACTAAAATAAGGAAAGTGGGATGCTACATGAAAGTATAAATAAAAGGCAATACTCTCTCATTTAATCACACTTGAACATATTGAATATCTTTTGTTATGTAAGGCTTATTGCAAGTACTCATTCATACATCTGAAGTTGTGAAAGTTTGAGGTAGCACGAAGGGTTGATGACGAAAGTTTTAGAATTACAACTAATACTAAAAAAACCTAATTTCTGAGGTGTACGGAGCCTGACAGTGTATTAGGGTGCGTACATATGCGGGCTGAGAGTGTATTAGGGTGCGTACATATGAGGGTTGGTAGTGTATCAGGGTGCATACATGTGGGTAAATCCATGGAAACTTGAGAAGATGAATATGCAGAGGTTCTAGATTATGAGATCAAGCTCCCAGGAAGGTCCACAATGCTTAGATACATCAGATCTATCCATTGGTTCAAAAGTAAATGCAATCATAGGATTGAGAGAATAAATCAAAGAATATGTAATTGTTCAAAAGGTAATAAGATCTCTTCCTATGAGATTTGACCCTAAGATATCAACACTAGAAGAAAGAGCAGATCTAGACTCAATAAGCATGGAATAACTACATGGAATATTTACAACATATGAAATGAAAATTGAACAGGAAAATCCAGATATAAAAGAAGCAGCTTTCAAAGCATCCAAAAGGTCAAAGAAAAAGGGAAAGAAAAAGGAAAAATAACATAGCAGCAACAGTGACATATCGAAAGATGATGAAGTGTCCAACTTCGTTAAAATATTGAACAAGGGAACCATCGATAGATATAGAGGTAATTTTCCTTTGATTTGTTTTAATTATGATGGTATTGTTCATTTTGATAACAAATGTCCTCATAAGAAAAATAAGAAGAATGATGAAGATTACTCAAATAGTAAACAAACATATAAAGGCAAAATAACCACAAAGAAAGTTTTCAAGAAAAGCTTATGCATGAAAGAAGACATCTCATCATCAGATGAAGATGAAGTCAGTCACAGTGAGACAAAAATAGTTCTATTCATGGTAGTAAAAGACTCTGACAAAGAAGACATTGAAGAAGAATACGAAGAGGCAGAAGTTGACTACCAAGAAGAATTGTTGTGTTCCATAGAAGTTATAAGAAGAGAAAAGAAGAAAAACACAAAGCTACAAGCGGAACTAGACAAGAAAGAAGAAACTCGGGAACTAGAACAAACGATCACAAATTTGAAGGTTCAAATAGAAGAAGATAAAAGAATTGAAGAAGCACTCAAATAACAACTAGAAGAAAGAGACAAGATCATTGGAAATTTGGAAGCAAAGATTGTCACATTAAGAAAGGATCTTCAAAAGAAAAATATGTAGAACAACTATGCCAAAAAAATCAAAGGGGATATGAAGACCTACAAATAAGATTACAGGGACACTCCTCCATTGAGAAGATTCAGAATTCAGAATCAACGACCGATAGATAGGCCTCAGGAAGAAGAAGGATACATAAGATCTTCAACTCCCAAGTATCAAACTATATTTTTTAGTTTATGTTATGCATGTAATAATTTTGGACATAAATCTATGAATTGCAGAGCTAACACCATGAACATAAACAATTTTGAAAGTCATACACAAAAGGGTTATCCAAGAAGGCCCAGTGAAACACAGAGAAGAAGTTACAACATGTTTGAATCATTGAGCACTGAAGTGGAATGCTGCAAGTGTAACAACTTTGGACACATGACCAAATATTGCATAAAGAAAATTCCTTCTAGAGAACCACAACAAAACAACAACAATCACAGACATGAACCTCAAAATAGAACATGGATAAGAAAGCAGAATCAATATAGCAATGAAGAATGCACTCTCGCTCTACAAGCTAAGCAAAAGAAACATGGTTGGTATGTTGATAGTGGATGTTCAAAATACATGATAGGTGATAAATACATGTTTCTTACATTAATAAAGGAAATAGATGGATCAGTCTCTTTCGGAAATGTTGATTCAGCTAAAATCATTGGAAAATGCACAGTCAGAATTGGAAACAAGAATATCAAGGCACAAAATGTTCTACTAGTAGAAGATATGAAACATAATTTTCTAAGTGTGAGTCAAATGTGTGACCAAGGTCATAAAGTTACTTTCTATTCACAAAAGTGCGAGATAAGAAAAGAAGGTTCAGGAAAATTGATTGCAACAACTACAAGAACTTCAAGCAACATATATGTACTAAGTGAAATTGGAAATGAAAAGTGTTGTCTAGGAAAGGAAGATAAAAGTTGGCTATGGCACAAAAGAATGGGTCACATACACTTTGATAACCTTGTCAAAGTCAACAAAAAGGAAGTAGTTAGAGAAATGCCCCAGATTACGAAACCAACCAACAATTTATGCAAGCATTGTCAACAAGGAAAGGAAACAAAGACCATGTTTAAATCAAAAGAATATTCAACGACAAGACCACTGAAAATTGTGCATACTGATCTAGTTAGACCAACTACAACAAAGGGTTTAAAATGTGAGAAATACTTTATGTGATTAGGTGATGATTATACAAGAATGACTACAGTTTTCTTTCTCAGGAATAAGTCAAAAGATTTTGAAAACTTCAAGGTCTACAAGGAAATGGTTGAAAATGAAATGGATTCAATAATAAAATGTTTGCGATTTGATAATGGAGGAGAGTTCACTTCAAAGGAATTTATGGACTACTGCAACATGCATGGAATAAAAAGGAAATTCTCCGTTGCTAGGACACCTCAATAGAATGGAGCTGTTGAAAGAAAGAACATGACAATATAGGAAATGGCTCGAACAATGTTAATGGATTCCAAATGGACAGATATATCTTGGACACATGCAATGCATACAATGGTTCACATTCAAATAGATCAATTCTCAGAAACTCCATTGACAAAACTCCCTATGAGCTATGGAAAGGAAGACCAACAAATGTGAAGCACTTCAGAGTATTTGGAAGAAAATGCTACATCAAAAGAGAATATGGCAGAATGAGAAAGTTTGACTCTCATGTGGACAAAGGAGTACTTGTTGGTTACTCAAGTACAATGAAAGCATACAAGTGTTACAATTTGAGGTTGAACAAAGTTGTGGAAAACATCAATGTAACAATTGATGAAACAGGTGGACGAGAATTAAAGGAAGAAGAAAATGAATCAATGGAACAACTTTATGAATAAGAAGAAAAAGATGAGGAAGAAGTAGAAAGGGAAGATGAAGAGGATCAGATAGAATTAGAAGAGAAAGTTCAACAAGTGCCTCCAAAGACACCTAGCAAACTAGTACAGAAGAATCATCCTTTAGATCCGATTATCAGAAACAAATATTCAAGAATTGAGACTAGAAGAAGAATTTGTTCACCAGAACAAATGCACCTAGCACTTTCATCGATGATTGAACACAATAATTTTGAAGATGCCAACAAGGATGAGTTTTGGAATAAAGCCATGGATGAAGAATTGGATCAAATAGAGAAGAATGACACTTGGGAATTGGTTCCGAGACCAAAGAATAAGAACGTGATTGGCACAAAGTGGGTATTAATAAATAAATTGAATGAATATGGACAGGTTATGAGTAACAAATCTAGATTGGTATGTAAAGGATTTACACAGGTTGAAGGAATCGAATTTGAAGAGACATTTTCTCTAGTTGCCAGAATGGAAGCAATCTGATTGCTCCTAGCTTATGCATGCTCCAAGAATATTAATGTGTATCAGATGGACGTGAAATCAACTTTTGTGAATGGAGAACTTGAAGAAGAAGTCTACATTGAACAACCAGAAGGATTCTAGTTGTCAGAGAACGTAGATTATGTGTGTAAATTAAAGAAGCCATTGTATGGTCTAAAACAGGCTCCTAGAGAATGGTACTCTAGACTGGATAAATATCTACATCAGGTAGGGTTCAGAAAAGGAAGTGCATACAACAACCTCTACATCAAGGTAACTCAATATAGTATTTTATTAATTGAAGTTTATGTTCATGATATTATTTTTGGA
>ML780646.1:523209-539109 GCA_009831015.1 Picea engelmannii | reverse complement strand
TCCTCTATGGGGATTGGGTGGAAGGAATTGACATATTCAAGGTTGTTTGAAGCCATGGATAGAGAATCCGAATGCTAGGGCATGACCATACTGATTTTTTTTTGACAATCTATCTCTAAGGTGTCAATCCTACACATTTGAAATTGAAATATTTCTAGTACGTGTGACACTTTCTCAGTTAAAGCACATTCCAATTATGAAATTTTCTCATTGAGACTATGGAGAGCTTGGTTAATCACCTAGAGAGTCTCTTCATGTTGACAAAGAGTTTTCTTAATGTTTCTACCATCATTGTCACCATTTTTTTCTGCTTAACAATGGTGCACAGAGGGATAAATTGACCACTAGGAACTGCCCTCCCCCCCCCCAAATCCAACTGATTCTGATAGAGATAAAAGACACACACTAGCTTTGCTAAACTTTAAATTGAGATGAATTCCTTGCCAATTTCTTACTGAGAAATAAAAAGGAGAGGTAAATATGGCATACATATGAATAACCCAGGGATCACCAATCCAAAGCAATATGTCCGCTGACATTAAATTTACAAGGTTGTCTTCTTGACGCTTTCCCTTTTTTGTCCCGTCCTCATACGTTTTGCCTCCGTGAGTCTTGAGATTCCACACAACCCCAGATCGAGAGGCCTCAACCTGGTCCCTCCAAAGATGATACACAATCCTTACAATCAGACATGGAACACAATGAGTCACCTCCATCGAGGGTTTATTTCCACACTAGTCACCTCTAACAGTCTTTGGAGATGTCTCTCTCCCACCCGAATCAATGGGAAAACCCCCTTGCGGTTCTCCCTCCGAGCCAACAAAATCTCTCTTAGATCAATCTCACTCTGGGTCCATATGTGATATCATATGACATCTCAAGTCTTTATCATTCCTAGTCAAATCAACATGACTAAGAAGAAAGACTACACATGGGCCATTCACCACAGGTACACACTTGTGAGCGAGTGTGAGCCTGATGCTATCTAACACATGGAAATCACCTCAAGCACGTTGAGTCGATATCACTCCTTGTCATGATCAAGGAAGGACTACGCCTGGGTCCATTTACCGCAAGTACACCCTTGTGATAAATGTATCTTATCTCTCTTGGTCTGCATCCAAATCTAGGAGAAGGTCCACCCGATGCTTACTCAGAGAATTGTAGAAAAATGTCTATCGCAGATGGCACTCCCATATGGAATTCTAGAGGCTACTCCCACTAGAAACACTATGGTCAACTCCCCATAGTGTGTGACATCAAGGTGAACTCCCTTGATGTGTCCTCATGTTCTCTCCATAAGGGACGTGTCCTCATGTTATCTCCACAAGGAATGTTGGGCTATAATCCCAAACCCCCTTATCCCTCTTGGATAAGCGTCCTCATATATCAACTCAACTCAGTCATAGAGGAGTACGATCTGGACTTTTAGAGCCTATTCCCTCTGGAAACACTAGGTTCAACTCCCCATAGTGTGTGACATCAAGGTTAACTCCCTTGATGTGTCCTCATGTGCTCTCCACAAGGGATGTGTCCTTATGTTCTCTCCACAAGGGATGTCGAGATATAATCCCAACCCACTTATCCCTCTCAAATAAGTGTCCTCACAGATCAACTCATCTCAGTCACATAGGAGTATGATCTGGAGAATGTCTCAGGAAGCTGCATGCATTAACACTCCCTCTCAATGAGGGAGGAATTCTCTGCCATGCCAGGTCTGTTACGAAAGTACTCGAACTTCGTCCTGGTAAGGGAGTAAGAACATCAACAAATTTCTCACTTGTAGGAAGGTATTGCACTAGTACTGCCTTCCTATGCACCATGTATCAAATGTAATGGTACTTGATCTCAATGTGTTTTGATTTATCATGAAACACTGGATTCTATGAGAGCTTCACACGACTCTGGTTATCATAATGAATAATGATATAATCCATCACATGTACAAATAAATCTACAAGGATCTTGCAAAGACACACTGCTTCGCAGATTGCCACACTCAATGCAATGTACTCTGCTTCTGCGGTGCTCAAAGCCACAAAAGTCTGTTTCTTGCTACACCAGGAAACCATGGCAGATCCCAAAGTGAAGAAACATGTTATGATCAAGGGGGAGCATATATGGGGATAATTTTATATGATATGACCCTAAGGGGGGGAATATATGGGCCTAAATGTACATGTAATGTGTAAATATATATGTAATAAGGTTGTCCTAATTGTAAAGGGGCACCTAGAGGTGCTCTTCTTGTCCATTGCGCTCCCTTCCCCATCAGAGTCAGTATATCCATGCAATCTCATGTCAATATTGGAAGTATATCTCAGACCATGTCCAATTGTGCCTCGTAGGTATCTCAACACCTGCTTCACAACAATATAGTGCGTTTGTCTTGGGTGACTCATAAACTGGCTAGGTGCACTCACTGCATAGAAAATATCTGGTCTGGTGTTAACCATATACATCAATGATCCAATCAACTGTTTGTACAGGGTCGGATCAATCTCGACGAAATTAGAATAAGACACACTTAGTTTCTTCATATTTGTCACCATTGGTGTAGCCATGGGCTTACAGTTCAACATCCAAAACTTCTTCAATATCTGAACTATGTACTTCTCTTGAATCAGGAAGATCTCATCAGTTATCTGCCACACCTCTAGTCCCAAGAAGTAGTGCATCATACTAAGGTCCTTCATCTCAAACTCAGAGGCCAACACAACCTGCCATTCAACAATAAGGCTCTTTATACCGGTGAGGATTAAATCATCAATGTAGAGGACCAAAATCAAGGACTCACCATTAACAGTCTTGTAGTACAAGTTGGGATCAACAACACTTTTTCTGAAGCCAAAAATCATCAGGTGTACATCAATCCTTGCATACGAAGCTTGAGGTGCCTACTTGAGTCCATACATGCCCTTATTCAACTTGCACACATGAGATTCCTTCTCATGTATCACGAAACCATATGGTTTCTTGATGTATACTTCTTCCTCAATCTCTCCATTGAGAAACACTGTATTCACATCTATATGATGTATTCTCCAACGCATGGATGCTGTAAGGGAAATAATCATTTGGATAGAAGTGTATTGAGAAACAAGAGAAAATGTATCCTCATAATTTATTCCCTCCTCTTGAGAGAATCCTCTATCAAAAAATATTTCTTTGTTCTTCTTGATGCTCTTGTCAGTTGTTTGTTTGATCTTATAGATCCACTTGAAATTCACTACAGACTTCCCTTTAGGTCTCTAAAAACTATCCCACACATTATTCTTCATGATGGACTGATACTCCACCATCCTGGAATCTCTCCATACTAGCTGACTAGATGCCTCCTCATAACAGGAAGTCTCAGAATCAATTATGTGGCTCATAGCTACAACACAGTATGAATATCTTTGAGGTCTCTTTCTGTTGGCACAGGGGCAGAACCAGGGTTCAACGCTTCAAAAATGCACCAAAAAAACCCTAACTACTAGCCCTTTTGGCAACACCTGCGAAGCAGATGAAGTCTCACCCGAGGTAGAGGCAAGGGTGGTTGCAGGACTTAGATGTCTGCAACCTAGCTAGGACATAGATATGTGATTACAATACCTTAACAAAGCATTTAGCAGTTATCATTCCTTAGTATCTATCCTTTGTTTATAGCACAGATAAACCCTAAATACATAGCAATGCACTATTCAACAAGATCAAACACATTCAAGCACTAAGCACACCAAAATAGACTAGATCTAGTACTCATTCACATCACCAAGGACTAATCTAACTTATTAGATACATCTAAACATACATTACTGTACTAAGCATAAATCATATGAGCAATAAAACAACCATAATGCACAAAGCAAACATAACACATGATATACGTGGTTCACCCCCAGCCTGGGGCTATGTCCACCAACTCTTCTTCTCTTTATTGCCTTCTGTCAACCATCTACATGCACAGAGCCACAAGATCCTACTCTGCATAGGATAGGATATCTGCGTGCACTTCGCTAGATCCTCCTTCCTCGAGCTAGGTTACAACACAAATCCCTCTTACAATCTAGACAAGCTTCTTACATCCACTTGCACTTAGCTCTTCCAGTGACCAACACAACATGCACAAAGCATTTATAAATATCACTTGCACTTAGCAAAAAATCACACATATGCACATATTGTCTCCTCTTACATTTCCTAGACATCTATTTATACATTACAAAAGGGCCTAGACATGGTTAAACGCATGGGCCAACATCCCCATAGCAGTTACATAAACCCAAAACCAAAAAATCCCTAAAATGGGGCCGAGATCCCACGATCTCCTCTTCGACTTGCGCTCTGCCTTGGAAAGCCTATCGAAGTCCCAAAAAGGGGTCAAAAGTGACCAAGGTTCTTCAAAACTTGGTTAAGGGCCAACATTCCCCCAACACTCACCTGTGACTCATCCTGAGTCACTCTGATATGGGTAGCTCCGCCTCAAAAGCCTTGAGCTTGGCTCGAGCTGCTTCTTCAAAAAGGCCTCTTTCTTGTAGAATTCCTGAATAACTGCCTCGTTCACAGGTTCTTCCAAGCGTTGTTCGAATGCAATGACTACTTGTTCCAACTCTGCTCCTCGACCTTCAATTTCCTCAAACAATTGGAAATATTCGTCTTGGACTGGTTGGAGCCTCTGAGTCACTTCCATGACTTTGCTTTGTATGGTATGGATCTGTTACTGAGCAGTGTGCTGTTCCTGGGACCTTTTCATCCTCTCAAATACTGACAGGAGTTTCAATTGTGCCTGTACTGTCGTTGTTTGTTTCTTTTCCTCCTGGAGCTGTGAAGCCAATGTCTTCAGTTCAGGTTCCTCAATAAGTCGCTCATAATTATGTGAACTTTTACTGCTAAGTTGTTTACATTCCAAATCTAATTCTTTGATCCTCTCAACTGCGCTCCGGGCAATGGCTTATCTTTGGTCTCGCACGTCATGTGGAGTACTTGGTATTGTTTGTAGCTCTAGATTTGCTATTCTCTGTTGAAGTTGCTTGATGGCTTCAGCAAGCTTCGCTACTTGGTGCTCTACTGGGTCTTCCTTCTTTTTCTCTAAGCTCGTCACAGAGTGAAGTTCTCTGCTGACTGCTTCTTTAACTCCACCTACTTCGTGAGAATCTATTCCTTCTCTTGCTGGATTTGCGCTCTCTCCTCTTCAAACTTTGTTTGTAGGTCATCCTTTTCCTATTGCGCAACTCAACATTGCTCTATCACTTCCTCTTGTTCTTTCTTAAGGGACACTATGGCATGTTCTTTTTCTTCCTGTGCACGACGAATGTGAGCTTTGGTCGCATCAACTGTTCTGTGGAGTTGGTTAGGCTCACCTCCCAACTCTGGTTCTTCTGATGGTGGGGGGTGCAGTGGACACTGCGTGGCTAGAGTGAAGGGATTTCCATACCCCTCTCAGCTCTGCTTCAATCCTTTCATACATGGTCTCTTTCTTGGCTTCATTTCTCTGCAAAAGATCTTTCGAGGCGTCCGATATAGTTGCGATGATGAATTCGAAGTCATCGAGTGTGAGCACAGTTTGCAACTGGGTCTTACTAGATTTTGACATCTTCCACGATTTGGGTTTTGTGGGAGAAACCTTTCTTTTGTTAGACGGATCTGCATCATCAGGGGGATTTTGTGGCAATGTTACTTCACCTTGATTCTGCTTGTATTCTTCTCCATTTTTCTCTTCTTTGTCTACTTCGTCATCACCTCCTTCGCTAGGTGATTCTGAAGTAGTCTCTTCTGATGCGCAGTTCAACTTCTGTACCTCTTCTGTCTTCTTCCTTCTTCTAGTTCCAGGTGTATCGTACCCTTCGCGAGTGACCACCGGGCTTCCGATTAGTTTGGGTTCAGACAGTTCTATGGGGTCAACTGGGATAAGGAGCTCTACAGGCCATTCCTTAATTATTTCTTCTAGGTCCTCCTATGTGAATTTGTAGTAACTATGTAGTACTTCTTTGTCTTTGTCTCCATGCGCAATGATGTAGATAAAATGTTTGTCTGTGTGGAACTTCACAAATGGCCTGAACCTGTGCAGGGTGTTCGGTGCCATATGAGGGACAACCTCAATATCCCTCTTTAACTACAGGTAGTAGGTGTGGAACACCGCATTTGACTGCCATCATTTTCCTATATCGCTCAAATACTAGATCATGGTGAAATTCACGACTAAGGGTTCAGATGGCTCTATTTCAGGGAAGGTCGCACCTTCCGGCATCTCCCAAGCTATGAACGCGATGAGGATCAACAACCAACTAAAGTGGAACTCATAGCCCTGATCTTGAGCTTTGCGACAGTCTTGTTCTAACTGGTTCACTAAGTAGCTTTCCCAGTTCATTTGTAGGCCCTCCACTCATTTTCTTGCAGGGTCAACAACAAACCCCGTGACCTGCGTGGGTCTGTTCTTTCTTACTAGCTTACCAACAATCAACTGGAAAGCGAGGAGCACTACGCCATTCTGGATGGAGACTACCTTGTAGCTTCGCTTCCCCTTCTCCACATCATCATAGGTATCTTTAATCTTCTGTGCCAGGGCGCGGTCTGCAACGTTTCCTATGTAAAATTATTGTGGGTTTGGTCCCTGCATGCTCAATCCAATGATCCGATGGATCAGTGCCGGATCGACGGTGATGTGCATGTCTAGCCACAAATAAGCGCCATGGAAGCTCAACAACAGGAGCTTAACACACACATTATTCTCCTGGTTCCTTCCAAAATGGGGTATCTTCATTACGTTCACGATGGTGGGTTGCGCGAGGTCCATAGTCCATGGTTGGGGGATTATCCTTGACTTCTTCCCCTTCGTTCTAGTCAAATACCTGTGAGGTGCGAACATGCTAAAGTTATTGCGGTCTCCCAAGTTGAATTTGCTGATCTTCAATGTCAAAATATTATCTTGCTGAGGCTTGCATGTGCGTATCCCCTTCGGGAGGTATGCAGTAATCAGGGTGTATTCGAAGTCCCTGGGGACACTGTCAAGATTCACCGCGCTGACCATAGGCGGGATGTAGTCGGGCATGATGGATGGGATTAACTTCACGTTTCCCAATTCATCTCGATGCTTGGTTCTTTTCTCGGCCGCATCTCGGGATGGTCTGGATCTGAGAGCAATCGATAGGGAGGCTTTCACTCTCGTCGATGAAGATTGAATTCCGACGAACATCACCTTCTCAACCATAAGTTCGATTCGAAATTCTTCGACAAAATTTTCTATGGTGCTGAGTTCATCTGACATGCATGCTCGAGATCAAAAAACTTAGGTTGATTAACAAACTCTCAATGCAACGGAACAGGTGGCGAAGTCTCAGTAAACACAACGTGACAATAATTAGTTCTCTTGGATACAATTCGTGAAAGAGTTCTCGGTGCAACAGTCGACAAAATAAGTAGACATCGATGTAACAAATCCCTCCAATGGACAAGAAGCCTTCATCAATGCAGTTCTGTCCATTACGGCATGGTCCCAATGGTCCGATGGCGAGCTTTTTGATCATAACTGTTGTTTTAACCATTTGGGAATGACAATCTAACGGTCATAATGCATCTAACGGTTATATTTCTCTGCCATGGCGAAGCGCCAATCTGAGTTTCTCTTACATTTCGGCGAAGTTTAAATTCTGGAAACCTTCCTTCTGCGAAGTCTTCTCTGGAACTTCCTGTAACTTCTCTAACTTTGATTTCTTCTTGCTGATCTTTCTAGCCTTCTTCCCTATGATCTGCATCTCGGTATTCCTCTTTCCATTGTGATTCTTATCTCCTCTTGGAATAGTAACTTTGCGATGTTGGTGGTCTTTCCTAAGGTTCAAGGGAAATACTTGTTCTCTGTCTGGGGTAGGTGCTCTACTCTCCTGTACATACAAGTGTTTCAAGTCTTCTTGTGTTCTTTCAACTTCGACATCCATATTTCTGGTCCTAAGCAGCTTTGACTGGTTTTCTTGTTCTTTCAGCAAGTGTGCTATTCTCTTAGCCATGAAGTCTCTTAGGTCTTACTTTTTCTGTTCTAGAGATTCTTCTTCTTTTCTTCGGATCTGATCTTTCTCAATCTAGGTTTTTCCTAGTAACATAGCAAATGGGGCATTGTTCTCAATAAATTTAACAACCTCAAATTATTCCTCTGTTGAAGTTCCATGAGCAGTCATAGATGTCTGGGTAAGTCTTCCACACAGGGTTATCAACTTTCCTCTAAATAATCCCATTCCTCCTAGTGAAGGAATAATAATAGGATTTTCCAAAATTTCCCAATTTCTTTCTATCATGATATTCACTTGTGTTTCCTCATATAGAACATAGTCTATGTCGAAGTATCCTATTCTTGTTTCTATGCACTCTTTTTCTTTGAAGATCTCTTATAAGTTTATATCTTTGTGGTCATTCAGGGTTTCTTTCAGTCGTAGTAATACAGTCTCTGATTCTTTTTGAGGTTCTTCCATGGTCTCAGTTTCTTGGTCTTCCTTAGGGTTTTATTGTCTCATATTCATTCTTTCAACCTTAGTAATCATTCTAGGGAAATCCATAACTTCATGGTCCATAGCTTTACAACAAAGACAACTAGGTTTTCTACCAGGGCATTCCTTAGCAATATGTCCCAGTCTTCTGAAACTGTAACGGAGAGTTAATCCTCTCTTTCTCTTAAATGATCCCCAACCTTTCTTTTACTGCGCACTAGGATCATGGTGGCTAACCTGCAGAAAATTCTTCCTAGGATCCTGCATCCATTTGTTAGTCCAAAAATCCTTTCTATGCATAGGAATAACATATATTTCACAATTTCTATCAAATCTACTCATATCAAATATTCTTTCTTCTAACTGTGCCCTATTTTTCAGAATAGGACAAAATTTATCAAACATAACTAGATCCATACTTTCAAAACAAAAATTTCCACTTATCTTACCTTTAACAGAGCACAAAGTTTTTAGATCTTATCTCTTCAATACAAAAATTTCATTGTTCTTACCTTTATCAAAGAACAAAGCTTTCATATATTACCTCTTTTCTTCAGATATGCCTCCTTTCTTAGTATAGAGCTTCACAAGTCAAGTAGAGTACTACATACTAGGGCAATAGATATACACACAAAGCTTCCTCTTTTCCTCAGTTCCCAACAATCACAGTTTTAGGTCCAGACAACAGAACCATTTGTTGGCACAGGGGTAGACCCAGGGTTCAATGCTTCAATAGCGCACCAACAAAACCCTAACTACAGCCCTTTCGGCAACACCTGCGAAGAAAATGAAGTCTCACCCGAGGTAGAGGTAGGGGTGGTTGGAGGACTCAGATGTCTGCAACCTAGCCAGGACACAKATATGTGATTACAATACCTTAACAAAGCATTTAGCAGTTATCATTCCTTATTATCTAGCCTTTGTTTACAGCGCAGATAAACCCTAACTACAGAGCAACATAGTATTCAACAAGATCCAACACATTCRAGCACGAAGAACATCAAAATAAACCAGATTTGTTACTCATTCACATCACCAASCACTAAGCTATCATATCAGATACATCTAAACATACATTATTGTACTAATCATAAATCATATGAGMAATAAAACAACCATAATGMACAAAGMAACCATAACACAGGATATATGTGGTTCACCCCTAGCTTGGGGCTACATCCACCAACTCTTCTTCTCTTTATTGCCTTCTGTCAATCATCTACATGCACAGAGACACAAGATCCTACTCCACATAGGACAAGAGATCTGCATGCACTCCGCCAGATCCTCCTTCCTCGAGATAGGTTACCACACAAAGCCCTCTTACAATATACACAAGCTTCTTACATCCACTTGCACTTAGCTCTGCCAGTGACCAACACAACATGCATGAAGAATTTATAACTATCACTTGCACTTAGCACAACATCACACATATGAACATATTGTTTCCTCTTACATTTCCTAGACATCTATTTATATATTACAAAAGGGTCTAGACATGGGTAAACCCATTGGCCGACATTTCCATACCTGTTACATAAACCCAAAACCGAAAAATCCCTAAAAGGGGGCCGAGATCCCGCGATCTCCGCTTCTACTTGCGTTCTTCCTTCCAAATCCTGTCGAAGTCCCAAAAAGGGGTCAAAAGTGACCAAGGATCTTCAAAACTTGGTCAAGGGCCAACACTTTCCCTCTTGGAAGGTACCGCGAGGAGATGCATGTCCTTAAGCATCTTGCAGAGTTTGACGAGCCCATGCAGGTCTCTTATGATCCACTGCAATATATCTGGGAACATCAACTAGAGCTACATGATCAATGAGATCAATTGGATCAATGGGCTCAAATGTCTCCCTCTAAACTGCAGGAGGGTGATCGTGAGAAAACACCATCTCTTTCCTGTCTCTCACTATTAATATCCATGTGAGATAATCTAGATCTCCTAAAGGCTACCTCATCCTTAAAGGTAACATATCTACTCACCTAAATCTATCTATGACTAGGGATGTAGATTCGATATTCCTTCGAAGACTCACTATACCCCAAAAATGTACCATTTTTTCTTGAAGGGTCTAGCTTGGTCCTTTTCTCCTTGGGTACATGAATGCATACTAGACACCAAAATATCCAGAAGTGTCCAACCTCAGGCTTCAATTCGGTAAAGGCCTCCTCAAGAGTCATGTTCCTTAAATTCTTATGAGGACTTTTTTTGTGAACATACACTGCAGTCAAGGATGCCTCTGCCCACAGAAACATAGGTAAATAATGATCATGAATCATCTCCTTGACTGCCTCAATAATAGATATGTTCTTCCTCTCTACATGAGTCAACTTGATACATATTTTATGAGCATAAAAAAATGAATACAAATTATTAAAATATGCTTAACAAATAATACAGAGATACAATAAAACTGGTTTTCTATTCAATAATGAAATAAGCTGAAACTGTAAAATGCAGCGGAAAATAAGCTTGTTGGAATGGTGGCGGCTTATCTCTGAGAAGAGATGTGATGGTTGTGCTCATTCACAAGAAGATGATTAAAATGAGGCTCTGAATGCATTTTTTACAATAAACAAGAATTTCAAAAACCCTAGACATCCAAAAACCTAACCCCAAGAGATGAAGTGCCAAAAGTCACGTGGGCCCTGTTTGGGTAAGTCAGTATATCAACTTCCCTAGGTCGTAACTTTTGCATACGATCTCCGTTTTAGGCGCACAATATCCTGTTGGAAAGGTATCTTAGAGGAGATTCATTTTTGGGGATCAATTATTCCTTTGACCATCATTGCGAATCTCGATCCCGAAAAACCTTCATTTAGGACCTCAAAATGGCCCAAGAAGTTAAAACTGCTAAAAATAGTAAATTGCCAGAAAACTATTTTGAGCGAGTTAGAAAAGGTGGGTGGAAACCGATATCCACCTGGATCAATTCTCCATCCTTAGGAAGAAATGGTATCCATTGCGTTGAGTTCCCCCATCATATGAGGAAATTTCTGCTGAATTTGGCCCCAGGTGAGCCACTTGCCTTGGTACAGGAGCTGCCCTGATTTGACAACTCGATAAAGCTGGATCCTTTGTTGTCGAGTGCCATTTAGCTATGTGTCCACAATATGATCACTGGATTCCTATTGCATGCAATCAGGGTTGATCTCTATTGGTGTCAACTGCTCTTCTATCTCTGAGGTGTCCAATAATGGTGGGAAATATGGCCAAAGGAGAGCCACGTTGAAGACTGGGTGCAGGCCAAGGAAAGGGGAAATGTTGAGCTCAAAAGAATTGTCACCCACATCCTTGGTGATGGTGTACAACCCATAATGGAGTGGGTGAAGCTTCCGATGGGCCCCTGTAAGGCATTCTTTATGAAAGTGAAACCAAACTTTGTCTCCCACCTGAAACTTATGTGGCACCCGATGTTGATCACAACGTTGCTTCTAGTTGGAATTAGACTTCTGTAGAATATCCTGAACTTGTTGGCGGATGTGTTGGATCTTCTCAATCAACTGGTGGATTTGTCATCTTCTTGTGGAGTAGGGGATGAGTCGGTTGAGGTGGTCACCAGGGGTAGTGAAACATCCATGGGGCCCAATGGTTGGAATTTCAACCCCACCTGAAAGGGGATGTGGCCAGTTGAGCTATACTGGGATCTATTGTAGCTATGTTGGACATAAGGAATACTCTCATCCCATGTGTGGGGGTGTTTTGAATTGTACATGCGTAGGATATGTATGATCATCCGATTGCTGAGCTCAGTTGGGCCATCTGTCTAGGGTTGGAAGGAAGTGGATTTGGTGAGCTTGGTATCCAACAGTGACCAGAGGCTCGACCAAAATGTGCTGAGGAAATGACTGTGACAGTCTGAGATAATGGTTTGTGGGATCCCAAAATGTACCCATACTCATTCAAATAAGAGCTTGGCAGTGGATTCTACTGTGATGTTCTTCTTGCAAGCGACTAGAATCGCCATATTGGAAAAGCGATCAACAACCACACAGTCATTTCCCCTCTTGGTGCACAAGAGGCCCGACATTTAGTCCATTAAGATGGATTCCCATGGCCTATCAGGAGTGGGAAGAGGGGTGTACATGCCCTATTTCTTAGTGGTTGGTTTGCCAATAGCATAGGTGGTGCAAGACCTGATATACTTGCCCTATTTCTTAGTGGTCTGTTTTGAAATAGCGTCGGCAGTGTAGGACCTAATATACTTGCTGACATTCTGTTGAATTTTCAGCCAATAGAAATGTTTCTGCAACACTGCCACCGTCTTTTCGATGCCAAAGTGTCCTGCCACCCGACTGTAGTGAGCTTCCCAAATCATCTTCTTGCTCTCACTTGATGGAACAAAAAGATGGCATAGATGACGCAACAACCTATCTTGAAGATGGAAATTTGTGACCACTGAGTTTGCACCCAACATTTGGGAGGTGGTTGAGACGTCAGAGTCTATCTTGTAGAGGTGGGGCTCAGAGTCTGTCTCGTAGAGGTGGGGCCATCCGAAGGTCTCGTGGCTACAAGAGTCTATCACCATGGTGAGTGTCGCGACTGGAGGTTAGCTGAGGTAATCAACAACTCGGTTGGTACTTCTTGTTTTATACTGAATGTTGAGGTGGAAATACTGTAAGTATGTGGACCACTTTTGATGGCGGTCATTCTGCAATTTTCCTTGGGTCTGCATGAAATTTAGTGGCTTGTCATCAGTGTGGATGTCTGTCTCCTTCCCAAGAATATAATTTCTCCATTGGTAGCAGGGTTTCACAATGGAGTACATTTATTTGTTGTAAGTAGGGTACTTACAGACAACATCTAACAATGTCTTACTATGATATTCCACGGGGTGGCCGTGTTGAGTTAGAGCGGTGCCCACAACATAGTTTGAAACATCTGTCTCGATCTCAGAGGGATGTTGCATGTCCGGTAATGAAAGTATTGGTGATGAGCACAAATGATTCTTCAATTCATTGAAGGATTTTTTTTTGGACAGACCCCACACGGATTTTTCCTTATCTCCACCCCTAGTTACTTGGGTGAGGGCCCATGCAATATGAGAGAAGCCTAACATGAACTTGCGATAGAAACTGGCGAGGCCCAAGAAGCTCCGAAGTTTAGTGGGTGTGGTTTTGGATGGACAATCACGGATTACCTGGATATTTGCTGGATCCACATGCACAGCATGCCGATCAATGATGTATCCTAAGTAATGGACCTTGTCCATGCCGAAGGAGCACTTTTCCAAGTTTACATATAGTTTGTGCTACTGTAGGGTGTGCAGAACTTGGTGAATATGCTGCAAGTTTTCAACCCAATTCTTGTTGTAGATGAGGATGTCATCCATATACACCACTACAAAATTATTGGTGAAAGGTCATAGAATATCTTCCATCATCCTCATAAAATTCGCTGGAGATTTTTTGAAACCAAAGGGCATGACCAACCATTCAAAAAGACCTTCTTTTGACTTGAAGGAGGTCTTCCATACATTTGTATATTATATTGGGACCTGGTGGTAGCTAGACTTTAGATCAATCTTACTAAAGTATTTTTCCCTCATAAGCTAATCAAGGAGGTCATCGATTCGGGGAATCGGGTACCAGTTTCAGACTGTGATTTTATTCAGGGCCCAATAATCAATTCAAAGTCACGAGGTACCATATTTATTCTGCAATAGCACGATTGGGCTCTCACAAGGCAATGCGATGGGATGTATGTGTCCCTTGTGGAGAAGTTCTTGGATCTACCTCTTGATCTCCTCATTTTTTAACAAAGAGCGGTGGTAGACTGACCCATCGGGTAGCGGTGTGCCTGGGGTCAGATCGATGGGATGCTTGAAATGGAAGTGAAGAGGTACCTCGACAGGAGAGGAGAAGATATAGGAGTATTCTTCTACAACCTTATCCACTTTCTTCTGTTGTGTGGAGAGATCGGTCGTGGAGGCCCTGGATGTGGCTACGATATTTTTCTCACTCTTAGAGAGAATCATGAAGAAGACAAATTTCCTGGTCTAAGAGATGACCTTCTTGCATTTCTTGGAAGAGGTCAAGAAAATAGAACTAGGAGGGGCTGCCTCGGGTATCCTGTACAATTTCCTGTTCAAAGTGATAATAACACTACGAGGCCTAGACTCATATACAACATGACATTTCCATAAATAAGGTTGTCCCAAAATAACATTACAAACTTATAGAGGTTTAACATGACACAACACCTCATCTTTGAAGGGATTGATGCTGTACGACAGTCAACATTTTTGGCTAACGCGAAGATCGTTTCCTTGGCAGAGCCATCCAATGGTGTAGGGTTGTGGGTGCAATGTTATCAGTAGGGCCATCTACTTGATGACCTTTGCAGAGATGGGGTTCTTTTGTCTACCTCTATCAACGATGAAGTGCATCGGGGTGCGTTTTACCCATATCTTTGAATGGAAGAGGAAATCGCCTTCTTCTGGCTCATCTGGTTCACTAGATTGGAGCTTGGCGGTAGCAAATGTGGCACTGGGTTCCACATCAATGATCCGTCTTCCCCTTTCTGGTTCTGAATCAGAGTCATAACCCGCATTTGATTCAGAGGCTTTCACTTCGGCCACCAATGACTTCTTTGAGCAACAGTAAAAAATGTTATGCCAAGTGCTCTTATGGAAGTGGCACCACTTCCCGATATCTTTCTTTGTCTTTTCGGTGTCCTTCTTTGCTTACGGCTTGGACTGGTTGTCCTGATATTTTCCATCTTTGCTCTATCCTTTGTTTTGTGGGTTGGGGCCGCCCCTTCCTGGATTTTGCTGTGAGGGCTTCCCAAGCCCAAATTGTCGCATGTTTTATTTGAGCTTCTGCTCGATTTTAATGACATATCGGTATGCCGTGCCCAAGGAAGAGATGTCCAAAAATTCCATTTCGTTCTGGATGTATCTATGCAGAGCACCGCGATACTTGAGCACCCGATGTCACTTTGAATATTTGATACCCAGATTGGTGCGCAATGTATGGAAGTTATTTGTGAACTCTGGCACTGCTTGGTCTCTTTTTTGCCACAATGTGGTCCATTTGATATACAAGTCATCATAACTTTCGACAGGGTATTATTGTTCCTTAATAACATCCATGAAGGATTCCCAGGCTTCTGCGACTGTAAATAATGATGGTTCCCTTGTTTCCTTTTTATAATAGAAATTTTCCCATTAATCTTTGACATGGGGAACATATTTGAGGAGTGCAAAAGTAATATTTTCTCTATTCGAAAAGTCATGGACAAAAAAATATACTTCTAGTATATTCAACCACTTTTCTACAGCATTTGCGTCTATATGAACTTCAAATATAGGAATATCGAAGTTGATTTGTACCTTGAAGGGGGCAGTGCCTCCGCTCGAGGAATATGCGTCGCCTGTGGGTAGCCACTGAAGGATTTGCGAGAAAATATCCATCATCTCGTTCCTCTGTTGTGTGAGGG
>ML780646.1:503094-523109 GCA_009831015.1 Picea engelmannii | reverse complement strand
ACGTCCCCGGGAAGTTGATGTACTAACTTACCCAAACGGGGCCCATAGTCTTGGCGTTTCATCTCCTAGGGTTAGGTCTTTGGATGTTTAGGGTTTTCCATTGTTTCTAAATAATAATAGGCCTTCGAGCCTCATTGTAACACCGTTCAGAGGCCAATAGCCACCACGTCTCTTCTCAGAGATAAGCTACCAGCACCCTAGCTAGTTTATTTTCATTCTGTCTGTAAGCATATTTCAATCATTTGTTATTAATGAAATTAAGTCTTATTTCCGTTGCATCTCTGTGTTTATGTGTATTTTTGTATTTCATTATGTTCCTACATAAATCTGGATCATCTGGATTATCTACTATTGTTACATGTTCTAGATCATAGTGAGATCTGGTATGAATTCATTTTGGAGCAAGAACTTAAACTTTTAGAAACCTAATTAATTATTTACAAATTCTAACAACCTATGAACATTTATCTCTTGAAATTTAGATCTTTAATTGTTCAGAAATAAATTTTTCTTATCTAGGGAAGACAATTTATAAAGTTGGAAAAGTTGTTCAGCTCCCCAGTATGGTCGCCACTATGTTATCACTCTGTAATTCCTAGAGGTTGTCAAGGGTAGAAGAAATTGACTGAGGTAACTATCAAAACCGCTTTTGGAACTGGGATCTAAACCTGCCAGTTTCAAAGAGGGATCTCTTTGTAAGATTTAGATTTGTTTAAGTTTTTAGATATTAGGCTAGTTATGACAGTTCAAATTTGTTTGTTTGTTTGTAGAAGTTGGTTGAAAGAATACATTAAATTTCCATTGGGATATGGGGTCTGTATTAAAGATGAGAATTGGATTCATCTTTTTATGAGGTTTTTTCACACGACAGGTTAGTAAAATTGTTGGATCTATTGAGTTTAAATTATATGGATAAGACAGAAAATATGAGAAAGTCCACCAAGCAAAGGAGCAGTTAAGAATTCCCTTATTCAATTTCATATGAAAAACATATATATCACTAAAAGACCAGAGACAGAGTATACAAGATAAATTATGTTCTATTGACTTCCTTTTAATGATTAGAATTAGAAACACATAAATGATTACTGAGAATAAGAAAACATTTAACAGGGAAATAGAGACATCACCAACAATTCGACACAAGAATCCTGTGAATAGCCTGTTTTATTATTGGTCGATCCTTTCGAAAATATTACACAATAGCTCCTGGGTGAAAAAATCAACCCTCAATAATTCGAAGGAAGAAGTATTTATACAATAATTCACATATGATCCTATCATAAATGACTAGTATATTATGGAGAAAAAATCTAACTAACTAGATCTCATATTACAAAATATAGGATTTTTGTTTATTTATTTGAATCCTTGGTGCTGATTTTGTGGAAGTAGTTGATTATTCATCACTTTGACTTGACTGTCTACTCCATGCTGAATTGAAAATACAAATCTTCCAATCTCTTTTTACTAGGGATGGCAACCTTGAGTAACTTTATGTATATCTCATCCATCTCATTATACTTGGAAATAGTGGGCTTGGTGATAAAATATGTTTTATCTCATGTTGGATGCTCAGGTCCAACTGTAATGTCTCTAGGAAAGCCTTTCCAGTAATGCTTCCCTATATACCTACAAACTTGGAATCATCCTTTGCCATTGTACTGATCTTCTGCTTGTAATCTGACAGAGTGATTAGCTTGTCATTGATCACTAGCAATCTAGGGAGACCCTTCTTGTGTAGTATTTCAATATTGTTGAAAAATATTTGAACTCCAGTGTCCATCACTTGAGCCTTCTCCTCTACCTGCAACATCAATACTTTCCTGGTCAAGACCTTTTTTACCTTAAGGATGGTCTCTGTCTTTTCTTCAATCTCCAAGGCTTCTAACTCCTGCTTGTTTTTGGAGTTTAGGAACCTGATGAGCTCAGTGGCTTCTGTAGGTCTTTCTCCTAGCTCTTCTCTTATTTTCCAAATTGCTTCTCTAGACTTCTATATCAGTTCATTTTGTTCAAAGATGATTTTAATGAATGGCCATATTTATTCCATAAACTTGTTGATATCCATATAGATGTTTTTCTTGGCCTCAAGTAATGTCTTTGCCATGACAGTCTCCTTCTGCAGTTGTTGTAGTTGTTGACTGAGTCTCTGAGAATTGTGAATTTCTGCATGATATCCTGACTGGAACACAGAATTCAGGTCTTGGAGGTTTTTTACTTCTTTTTTCAACTTTCTGATCTCCTCCCCTTGGAGGGACATATCTTCCATTGACTTCACAAGCTTCTCAGAAGCATCTGGAACTTGCATTGGGATGGCTGATGGAATCTCTGTTGTTGTAGTTGTTGTTGTACTAACTCTTGTCAGAGCGACTACCCCCAATGGAATAATAGCCATCTGCACACTATGTTCTTTCTCTTTCATCAATTTGTCCATTTCAGCCTCCATCTCTTTTATATGTGCATTATGTTCCATGATCAGCTTCAACATCTCCTCTTTGTGGCCTTCAGTTTTAGCCACCTCCTTTGCTTGTGAATATTCAGTGGCTGGAAGCTTCAGTTGTTTTCTCAAGGATGCTATATCAACATTTGTATTCTTCAACAATTCTTCAGCTACCTTGACATTCGATATATCATATCCAATCTTTAGCACCAACTCTTCTAGGGATTTAATCTTGTTGTCCTTGGCCAAAGAGGATATCTTCTCCAACTTCAATTGGGATTGGATGTTATTCAAAGACACCTACAATTTTGAAGCAATCAATGATGTGTTTTTCAAGGTGGAGAAAATCATCTCCCCTTTTTGCCTGTGCATGTCCATTTAGTCCACTGGATGGACCCCCTTCACATCAAACTCAAAAGAAGTTTTCTTGTAATTAGCAGTTGTCTTGGGATGAGGGACTTGTGCTTGTAGGAATTTCATTTGCATTATTCCCTTCTATGTGTCAAATGCTGACAGTAGTCTATGCTGGGCAATAGAGGTTTTCTTCCAGAACTAGGCTTATGTGTTGTTGTTTAGGAGTTCATTCCTCTGCTTGATTTGTTTGTATTTGTCAAAGATATTTGACCCTGTTGGATCATGAGAGGACTCAGCTGACAGAGTAGTGTTTGTTTGTTTTTTGGATGAAGATGTGGACATTATGAACTAACGGCCTAAGAATGTTGAGGAATCTGGTTATGTCATGACTATGGTGGACAGCATTTCTCCTTCTTTAAGCAGGTCTGTTGTGTGACTAGTTTTATCCCTCTTCCTGTAAACTTGAAAATCTTCAGCTGACACCTATGTGACTGAAGGGGAAACCTCTTTCCTTCCTCTCTTTTCTATTTGTACTTGAGGTGTGCTGGTATGTGAAGCAATGACAGGGGGAGGTTGTTCTTTTGTTTCCAGCAATGTATTTTCTTGCCAATATGTCTTATTCGTATACTTTTCTACCTTTGTCTTGTGTACATGAGCATAAGGAGTGCTCTTTTGTTTGACCCTGAGCTCTGAGATGACCCCAAATGGGTCATAATTCCATGTGAAACTCCGAGTGAATTTCATTTGTTTCAAGAGGTTCTTTGCCTCTTCTCCTGCAACTATGTTGTTGCATATGAAAGAACCAATTTGGGTCTTGATTCTGAGTTGTTGTTTCTTCTTAACTGACACAAGATGGATTTCATCAAAGTTTACCATCTGCCTGATATATTCCAATGCAAAGATCCTAACAAGGAGATATTTTGGCAGTTTGTATGGTGGAAATTCACATCCATATACTCTTATTTCAGTGTGGTTATGGTACAGATACCAATCTCTTGTTTTGGCCAAGTCAAAGAGGTGAAGAATTCTCTGGACTTCTTCATTAATTCTTGGCTTTGTTCTGATGTTGAGCATGCAAACCTTTGGGTGATAAAATTGATCAATGAAATCCTTGAAGCTGAAATCAGTCGAATTTTTCCTCAGTAGTGAGGTCCATGAAGTCACTGATTGTGGGCTTCCTTCCTGATCCAAATTCTGGAGAGCACATGAGAATCTATCTGAATGAAAGAACAAAAATAGGTACATCGGCACAGATGAATCTCTGAGCATTCCTTCTATTGAAAATTTGAAAAAATGCTCATGTATGTTGTCAACCAAAAACTAACTGAAATCAAATTGGGTTGTAGCTTTTTCTTTTGTGGAGAAAATGGGCAGAAAACCTAAGATAGGTTCGTCTACCCATTCATCAGAAAAATATCCTATCAGTTAACAGAGGGTGAAAATAATTTGGTTTTCCCTGATAGAGAAGATGGAAGACGGATAGGGAGGGTTTTTCTTGGGCAACTGAGCATCTTCTAGCAGAAAGATTTCAAAAATATGGGCTCTTTGGGGGAAGGAGAGTTTTTGATAGATATCATTCAAGGTTTCGATAGAGAAAGGGTTTGCAAATTCAATTCTTGGGATCTATAACATTTGATTAATGGCTTCAGGGGTAATGGTGAACAGGGTTTCACCAGAAGAGGAAATGATGGTCCTTTGGCTGGGAAAATAATGGGCTTGACATTTAAGGGGAAATTCTAGGAAATGAAAGGTCTAGGGGAACATGTACAGGGGAAAATTGGACTCCCAGAGTCCAATTTCATCACTTTGATCTAAGAAAATATCCTTTAGCCAGAAGTGTAATTCGAAGAAGTCGAATTCACACTTTGGCTCTATAATTTTGTAGTCTTTGTCAGCCATGGGAACATGATCCGGGTCGACGGGAGGGGGAAGAAATGGATTTTCATATGTCTCGATGGATTTGGCTTTGGGAGCCATGACTAATAGAGTTTTGAAGTTAAATTGAGGTATGATTGCAGTTACCCGGATTAATGGTGTCTGTCGACAGCGGATCTTGGTGGCAGTTGGCTCGAAAACTGGATTGGCGTGGTGTCAACAGTGTCTGGATCTGCAAATACTATCGCAATGGTGAAGAAACGGGGTTAGACAACGCACAAAGGTGTATGTTATGGCGTGGGGTAATGATTGGGTGAATAACGGTCATGAGGAAGGCATTGAATAGCCAACGGGTATGTGGGGTGTGATGTGTGACAGGAATTAGTGGGGTACAGTGGCGGAGTGAGGTGGGTGGTATTGGGTAGGCGGTAAGTGGAATTGAGCGGGGGCGGGGGGGGGGTCCGAAATGCCGAGAGGGTGACACGTTATGTGGGTCATGCATGGGGGAAACCTCTTTTCCGGACCCTCCCCCCCCCCTCCATTAAAGGAAGAATGGTTAGGGGGGTCTGAAATGCACTGGTGGTTGTTGATCTGGGCGTTGATCGATGTTGGTGATGGAAGTTGTGCACATTTTAGTCACAATACGACAAATTGTCATATCCACAATAGAACTTAGGATAAAATCATGCGATGGGTAGCGCTAAGCTTACCCTTTCTTGATTTTTTCACCAAGGTGTTATTTCCTAAGCTAAAAAACATCAAATTAACTCAAATAAAAGGTATTTTAACAATCTTTTTGCATTTTTTATTGAAATAAACCACACTATCCTAACTCCTAACCTAATCAACTAACACATTAATCCATCTTAGTCTGTTGGATTAGTTATTACTCTAACCTAACTAATTTGGCCAAGATTAGACCGTTTGACCAAATCTATTCACTAACCTATTAACATAAATTTAAAGGGTTTGATCATGATTATACAGTATGATTCAAACCAAATTTGTTTTCATGGGGTTTTATATTTTCTCTTTTTATTTTTATACCATGTTTTCATTTTTTTTGTTTTTTGTTTTTATTTTTGTAAATCATTTGTAGAATAAAACATTATTTACAATAAAATATGACTAGAGGAAGAAATTCTAATCACCGAGTGATACTATGAAATATAGGGTTATAACAAGGAGGATGATGAGCAGAGATGAATCAATCGTTTTCAAATCTCTTATGCTCAATCATCAAGAAAAAGTTTTAAACATTTTCTTAGATCATTGTGGCAGCTTCGTATGAATGCAATTGAATTCCAACAATGGAGATCTGAGCAATGTTCATACATCCTATTTTTTTGTGGTGCTTCAAAGACAAATCCAAGGGTGGCAAGAACAAGGGGAATTTTTTTTTATCCTAGAGGAAAAGAGGAATTGTCATATTCTTGAGGATTAGGAATCCTTTCCAACAATAAAGCAAAAGCCTACTCATTATTCCAGGGACTAACAATAGCAGCAGAAAGGAGTATTTCTTGGTTAAAAGTAGTAGGAGACTCCATGACATTCTTCAAGGCTATGATAAAGAAAGTTCAAGTTGATCATAGAATAACTTTTTCCTAGCTCGAGCACAATGTGAAGCTTCAGTTATCTAGGATATGGCGTATTTCCAGGTCCTTCACAATAATAACAAGCAAGCTGACATTATGGCCAATAAGGCAATAAGGTTCAAAATGGGGGTTTTATGGGTTAATGGCCATCAATCTACCCACCATATTCCTTAATCCATGATTTAATATCAAGTACAAGGAGTATTAAACAACAAGTGTCACCCACACACAAGCTCTTCAACCAAGGCTCGACATTTAACTCGAAGTGATCCTCACACATGCTCCAAGCTACCGGAGATAGTACTCAGTTTCAGCTCCATTTCATTCATGCGAATAAGCGCAAGTTTCTCCAGCTTGCTTCCCATCAAGTTGGTCTTTGGAATGTTGTCTTCCTCTCTAGTTTCCCTCAAATTCTTAAGCATGCTTTTGACTCCACTAGTTATGTCTCTTTATCTTGTTTTTTGTGTTTAAGCCTCTATATGATGAATCTTTGTTTTTCAATATTTTTTAGCTCTGTCTTTGGCTTTGGTGCCTTGGTTATGGGTTTCTAGTTGCTTCTATGTTATATCTTCTCTTGTTATCGATCCTTTCTCTCGATTTTATTTATGTCCAAGGCTTGCTCTGTTTTATTTTTGAATTTCCTTGCATACTTTCCTGAGATATAACTTTTTACTATGCGGAAAAATACATGCTCTTGGTCTTAAGGGCTCTTCGAATGACTATGAAAGAGTCTTCCTTTCAGCACTTGGGGTTCTTTATAGTCACTATGCATAGAGTGGAAGTTTGTCCTTCATTTGCAGCCTGCACATCCATTATGCAGCCAAGGGATCTAATGAGTTCAAAAGGATTTTAAGGACCCATGAGGAGATGGTTAAGCAGAAAGATAGAGTGTAATCTCCTCAAGCACATGGTGGAATATATGAAAAATGACACTCTTTCAATGGTATCCAATCAGTGAGTTTCAAAACCTAAGAACAATGAGGATGAGAACACAGTAATACAAATGATCAAAGCCATGGACATAGTGGAGCAAGAACCAACAACCATCAATACTAGAGTTGACGATGCAGCGAGTCACCCATCCTTTTTCTAATTGTTTTTTTTTTAGAGTAATTAGTATTTTAGAAATATATTTTTAGAATTTCAAGCATCCAATGTATTTTTAAATTTTACCAAAAAATGTCAGCAAACTATGCATAATTCTTTGGACAAACTTACCTTATGCACTACTAGTTTTTCTATAGCCATTTTAATAATATAAATATCTTATTCATAAAAAAAAAAATCTAAAAATAAAACACTTATTTTAAAAAGATCCACATTTTATGGGCTTATGATAATATATTTAAATGTTTAAGAAGACTAAGTGTAAAGGCATAATATCAACGACTTCTAGGTTTTGCAACATAAACATAAAAGTGATCATAAACATAAAAGTGATGTTAACATTGAAAGAATGTTGGTATCCAATGGACATAAGGCACCCAATTAAATAGGAATATTATCCAACACCTTTATTATTTAAATAACATCGTAGAAGTTCGTTTTCCTTAACTTTCTATAGAAAAAAAGACTTTGAAAGTCCCTCTCAAATAGAATTTAAATTAAATCTTTGTATATGTCCGCGTCAACATCCATCATTTCATCTCTTTCCAAATAGCTAACCCAAAGATATATTGAAATTTTTCGCACAAATAAATTTTATATATTACAAAATAAAATCTTAAAATCAAACGTTGATTCATGTAGTGAACTTCTTACTTTCCAAATCTTTCTTTTTAAACTCTTGGCATTCACCCGGTACCATGTTTCGCTATTGCTTCCTTAGTCTCGAACCAAATTTTGCTTCACATATTCTAAGGCTTAAATTTCCATACCCATTCAAAAATCCTTGCGCTTGTCAAAATCTCGTAATATCATTTTAAATAATGAAAAAGTTACCAAAAGAAAAGCACTATGCAATTATACAATTAATTCATTCCAATATGATTAATTGAACCACAATCTTTCGTGATCATTTAAAACTTTGATTAGAGTTTTTATATTTAATAATGATATGATACGAGTTGAGTTTAAAAGGGGTGGAACTATTGATGAAGAGTAAGAGTTTTTAACGTGCAACTTATTTTTTATATTCTTTTTATAATTTTGACAATATAAAAAGTTAAACATGCCTCTCACTTAAATTTGACCATAATGGAAGTCAAGAATTTTATCTCTTCATAATAAAAAAATTAAAATGTAATTAATTTTTAAAGCATTCCTTACATATCCACTCAAGTTTTTTTTTTAATTTAATATAATATGGAAACAACAATTGAAATTTGTAAATTAATAATAATAAAATTACATAGTTGATGAGGATTAAACTATGTCATATGTTTTGGAAAATCATTTTCAAATTAATAATCTTAAAAATATCATTCTCTAAACTATCACAAAATGCAAAACTTAATATATTAACTTAAAAATATATTAATATAAAATGATATAATTGTTTTGGAAAATCATTTTCAAATTAAAACTATCCCAAAATGTAAAACCTAATATATAAGTAATTAACTTAAAAATATATATATTAATATTAAATGATATAATAAATCACAAAATGCAAAACTTAATACACAAGTAATTAACTTAAAAAGATATTAATATAAAATAATATAATTATTATTATATATTATGAATGTGATTTAATTGGAAAGACAAATATTATTAAAAAAACATTAATAAAAAATAAAATCTTAAAACATCATTTTTAATTTGTGAAAAAATCATTATAAATATAAATATAAATATAATTTAATTGTAACATAAACATAATTTTTAAAAAAATATTTATCTAAAATAAAATCAAAATTTATTAATAATAATAATATAATTTTTAAGAGTATAAAATATACCATAACAATTGAATTAAACTCCAGGTCAAAATGATGATGATGATTAAAATCCACTAAGACTTACTTGGTTTATGGGATCTTAAGAGGGTAAGTGATTATTTGTGATTCTTTAGAAAAGCATTAAGAAAAGCTTTCCAAGATCACCATACTTTTGTTGAGTTAAGAGGTTAGGAAGGTTGGTAGTGTGATCAATATTTTGAAAATGAGATCTATTTTGATCTTTACACTTGGCAAAACAGATGGATAATTTTGATCTTTTAGATTATGATTGATTACATCTTTATAATACCACATTTTTTCCTCCAACTCTTTATCACACCACATTTTTTCCTTAAATTTTGATTTGACATTTTTTTAATAGTATATTTATTCTGCAAAATGGTTTATTCCATGATTCCCCAATAGTTTAGCCAAGACCGAGCATCTTTATGCCATCCTCGCTTGAGTCGATGGTGGTTATGACTTGATTTGGAAGCAATTTTAGGTAGCCTCTTGTCTTCTATGTTGTTTAACTTATTCTTATACATTAGGTATCTAGTCATAGACATGCTCTCAATGGGGATGGGATAGGGCGTATTTCCTTTAATTTTGAGATTCACGAAAAATACTACAACCCCAACCCCAAACTTTACATCCATAAAGAATAACAGGTGTAACAAAAGTCTCAAAGAGGAGTTTCTTCTTATCCCAACTCCAAAGTTCAGCTGATTTACAATTGTTTTCAAGCCCATAATAAGCTTTCCATCCCCCAATAATTTTTTTCTCAATGCTATAATTCTAATTAAGTTTGTGGTGAATATCAATTCCAAGATATTTGTATGAAGTCACTTCCTCCAAGTTGTTGTTGTCATATACCAAGATATCATAAAGATTCTTATTGGATTTAATAATCATGACCTTAGTTTTATCAATATTAAGAGTCATACCCATATTAGAGCAAAAATCCTTGAGGATGCAATCTACCCAAACTAAGGGCAATTAATCTAAGATAAACCATCAAACTTAATACTTTATCAATCAAATTTAATTGGCCAAAATAATGCAACCTTTAAATTTAATGGACTAAAATAATGCAACCTAAAGGGCTAAAATGATGCAACCTACCAAATTAAGGGCAATTAATCTAAGATAATCCATCAAACTTAATACTTTATCAATCAAATTTAATTATAAACTAGACTTAATACTTTATCAATCTCAAATTTAATTATAAACTAGACTTAATACTTTATCAATCAAATTTAATTATAAACTAAACTCGGGACCAAAATGATGCAACCTACCAAACTAAGGGCAATTAGTCTAAGATAATCCATCAAACCTAATACTTTATCAATCAAATTTAATCCTCTGCAGCTTTAGCTGTAGGTCCTTTCATTAATGAAAGGCGATGCAATTAGTTTATAGTCATCAATCAAATTTAATACTTTGCAGCTTTAGTTGTACATCCTTTGGTGAGGTGTTGCACAGGACATACTCAAGAGTTTAGAGTTTTTTTTTACATCCTTTCCCCAAATACCTTTAACACTCCACGATATTATTATTCTTCAGCAATTACAGTCAATGTGGTCTGATTTGTTCAGAGTTCCAGAAAATGAGCACATATGCTAGTTACTATTTACCTTAAAGTATATGCAATATCAAGTGCCTTACCGCTTGGTTATGGCTCCTCTATTTTTAAAAAAGTATTCACAATATGCTCTCACCTTTTGTTTTGCCAGGATAATGAGAGTTTAAATCTGTTTTAAAATTGGTTTTCCCGAGTCTCTGTCTGTATATGTTTTAGATTTTTTGGTCATAGAAGGCAAATAAAGCTTAGGGAAAGTATTAATCCTCAGAAAACAACTGGAGCATTAATTTCCATTAATTTCAGATTCACAATATCCTAAACAGGGAAAGAAAAAGCCCTAACCAGCAATATCTACACAGCAAGTAAGAAAGGTCAGGGAAAGACAGATTCACAATATCCTAAACAGGGAAAGAAAAGCCCTAACCAGCAATATCTACACAGCAAATAAGAAAGGTCAGGGAAAGAAAAAGCCCTAACTGGCAATATCTACACAGCAAATAAGAAAGGTCTAAAATCATCAATAGACCAGTAATCACAATCTGAACTCACAATGAAACGATTATATATAGTATACCAACCAGGTAAACATTGTAGTGCGCATAAATTATTACTTACAAAATTCCTAGGAGGAGAAGCATCAATCTCCTCAAACAATTATCAACAACTACCCACGACAGTAGCTGTAAAAGCTTTTACAAAATTTCTTCTTCGGCCAAAAAAACGAACGATAAACCAGACCACCACTGTAAATCCTCAAATACTTGAGGGCCGGCTTATTCGCTTGTCCATCTCAGTATGTGTGTGTATATATGACTGTACATAAATAAAGTGTATATATATCCCTGTGTATCTAGACCAGATTTTGCCTTTCTCCATCTAGCTAGCTACGCCTCGACGGCAGTCTCTGTTGAGGCTTGAATAAATTTACACAGAATAATCACGTCTTAAATCAATCAGCCGCCCCACAAAAAACAAAAGACCAACACAGACGCCATTTCTGTCTTAACAAAAAAAAAGAACAGCCTAAAAACGGGCAAAAAAAAAGCAGGTCATCCAGGCTCATGCAACGGCTTTCACGGGTTTCTTGATTGGACCAGCGGGAGACGGTCCCCTGAAGCCCGATGTGACCGCGTCGTATACGCAGCAATGGAACGGAACGGGCCTCTCCTTCGCCATCCNAAAAAAAAAGCAGGTCATCCAGGCTCATGCAACGGCTTTCACGGGTTTCTTGATTGGACCAGCGGGAGACGGTCCCCTGAAGCCCGATGTGACCGCGTCGTATACGCAGCAATGGAACGGAACGGGCCTCTCCTTCGCCATCCAGCACTGCTCGCAAAGGGTAGAATTGGAATTAGAATTACCGGTGCCGTTACTTGCCGCCATGTGACCGTGAGCGGAGGCTAAAATCTCATTGGCAAAAGCCCTCGACATCACATAGGGTTGGGATTGTTGGGCTTTGCTGTGCATGCTGCTCAGATATTGATTCTGCATCTGCTGTTGAAGGCCGAGCGCCGCCGCCGCCGCCGCCTGCTGTAAGGAATAAGGACCCGCCGGGAAAACCGCCGGATTCGACGAAACGGCCGTGAAGTCGTTCTTGCTGAATAATCCCAGGCTGTTTTGCATAATACTGTCTTGGAAATAGAGTCCCCTGCCGCCTGCCATCTGAGGGTAGTATGCCGGAATCTGTGCAGCAGCGGTTTTGTAATGCCTCGCGGCGGTTTCGTCGTGAAACCACTTCTTGTTATCTGGCCTCCTCCAGTCTTCGTCCTGAAGAAACCCGCTGCTGTTCTCGCTTTTGATCACCGGAATATTCATCCCCGCGGCCTCGCTTTGGCGGGCAACCTGGAACCTCGACCGGCCGTTGGAGAAATTGTTCGCCGACGATGAATCTCGCCGGAGCAGCGTCTTCTCCGGCTTGCCCCTGTAGCCCCTGTGATTGCTCTTCTGTGAAACCGCCATCGCCGCCTGCCTAGGGTTTTCCGGCTTGGCTTCGTCGTCGATTCCCGGCGGCCGTTGGTCCACGGGCGAGATCTCGCTTCTGGACGATCCAGACTCATAATCATCTGCGATTTCTGCCTCCGCGTTGCGCTTTCCCCTGCCCTTCCTGTCTTTCTTGGGCTTCTTGACAGTAACATAAAAATAACAATCCTTCTCTCTGCTAGGATTGTGCTGGTTCAAGATTATGCTGAAATTGGTATTCTCATTGATAGGCAATTTCTGGCGTTTCTCCGTCATCTTCAAAGTCCGTCTGCAGACGAATACGGTGGATTGTTGATTGGGGGGAATCCCCGTCCTCTGACTGACCAGGGCCTGAAACCGCCTGTAAGTTAACAGAGAATGCACGCCGACGTAACCCTTGTCGTACTCCTGCTCGCCGTCGAAGAACATCACGCGATAAGCCGTCGCGAAGCTCTCCATTGCCGATCTCAGACTGCACAGCAAAGGACGAAACATCAACAGACGGCAAATACATTTACAAATACAAAAAACTTTACCCTCTCAATCAAAACCCTTGAAGACGTACCCAGCATCAAACACCATTGCAGAAATATTAATATCCCGATCCGATCAACAGGTTTTTTTTAAGGACTACGTCGGCGGAGAGGTGAATTAAACGACCCCGTAACGCCTAAATTCATCAAATTCGAATGGAATGAAACGCCATATCATCATGGACATAATCAATTAATTAGAAAAAACGCATTCCCACCGCCTCAATGGCTGCGGGAGCTAAAAGCAACGACCGAGCCGAAGCGAAGCTTTTCGAATAACGGCCGTCGACTGAATCTAAAGGTATTATTATTTCTTGCATGCAAAGCAAACAAAAGAAATCCACAAACTCGTTCCCGTTTCTGACACCAAAACCGACACACGATCAGAGAAATAACCTCAACTTACCTTCATAAAAAACGCCCTCCAACGGATTCGATCCCGTGGCCTGGCGCAGGCAGATGCGTCAATCCATGTAAAAGGAGGAGATTTTGGGTCTATACCTAGACGAATGGTTGCAATTGCGCGGCCTCTTATTTGTATAGCTCATAAAATAACGATACAATTATTCTCGATTAAAAATAAATAAATAGAGGGTTTATTTCCGTAAATAAAGGGTTTATCTCGTAAAATTAAATTGCTTCGCGTGTTATTTTTTAAAAAAGTTAATCGCGGTGGGCACATGCAGCTCTGGAAGCATGACCCTCCTCCGCGGCTCTTCCATTCAAAAATTCGAGCTCGGCCCCTCCTGTCATTTCGCCATTAAAATTGGTATTTATCTAAATCATTAAATGGAGTTAAAATTAGCTTTCTGCTTTTGTATTTTTTCTTGTGCTTTTTTCCTGGTTTTTGGGGAGAAAAGTTGACTGCCACATTTCGTGTTGGCGAAGCAAGCGGTATGAATTGTCACTCACGATTAAGGTGTGAATGTTAGGTTTGAATAGGCTCCATCCTCTTCTAAAATTAAACAAGGAGAGCTAGGTTTTTGTAAGGATAAGCATACATTCCAAAAATACACAACTGCTAAGAGATAAAATCACAAAAGCGTCTCTATTAACAAGAGGACCAAATATTAACATTAATGATACGAAAAATTGTAGCATTAATGGAATGTCAATTTTAATTAAGTTTTTTTAATTCAAAATAGTGCAAAGAAGCAATCGGTGGGTGGAGGAGTCCCTTGTCCCACAAACAAGGGGTTTCATACACTAATTTGGTGTGGCTTGGCTGTGACCTTAAAAATAGATTATTATTATTATTATTATTATATTAATGTAATGTCAATGTTAATTAAGCTTTTTAATCCAAAGTAGTGTAATCTTTAAGAAGCAATCACATATTAATGTAATATAATGGTGTAATTTTTTTCCTGGTTGGAATTTGGTAATTTGGATGTATTATAAATTGTTTTTTTTATTGATGGAATTGCAGATTATCAAATGTTAGTATTGTATAATCCAGTTGAAGTACGGGTATTTAAGAGTGTTAAATCCATTCTTGCACAAAAACAACAATTTCATCCATCTAAAATTGCAATTTTGTCAAAGATTGATTGTTAAATTTCTAATGATAACAAACAAGAAAAGTTCAAAAGCTTAAAATGTTTAGTCACCTTCATTTAGGAAGTCAAAGTTTTCATTGATCCAAAACTTTAATCGATTTTTTTATTATTTGGATCAATTCAAAATTGGGCAAAACCCTTGAGGACATCGTTCCACCTTGCACTCTTGATGGTCTAGTGAGAACTTCGGTTTGGTTCCCTTTCCCTCACCCTCTTGATGGTCGAGCAAGTAAAACTTGGATCATGGTGAAACAATGCTCATCCCTAAAACTTCTTTATAATTCTTATATTTATATCCATTGTTGATAATGCATTACCTTCACGAGATTTTGTATTGATCGAGGAGGATCGAGAACGCTCAAAACTTGATAGTTTCAAATGTTGTTGGAAATGACTACATTGTGTAGAGCTCGACGAGAGATTTCCAACACAATTTGAACAGCCTCAAACAGAGGTCGTATGAGGAAGTTATGGTTTTTGAAGTTTTGGCAAAAACATGCAAAAGAGCAAAAGGGAGTGCCACGTGGCACCACCACATGTTGCCACGTGGAAGTATGGATGGCACATTCAAATGATGTGGCAGCATCACAGGTGGATATGTGGCATCACCAGAGGCTAACACGTGGAAGGTACGGTGCTGACATGGCAGGTACGGTGATGATGTGGCATGATGATTGGACAGATGATGTGGCAGTACAGCAAATTGTGGAATCAACACATGGTTGTACGACACTGACTAGATGCTAAGGTGGCAACCGACGCAGGCAGTGACATGGCACCACATGGCCAATCAGTGGTTGCCATGTGGCAGCACCTGAAATAGCCAATGTGGTTTGGGTATCAAAAATTGTTGGGTCGACGGGAATCGAACATGCAACCTCCGACGCAACTAGAACAACGACTTCAACTAAGTGCCTGAACCATTCGAGCTACCTTACCACTTGTAAAATCCATTGGGATTTAATTTATTTAAAGTTGTTATTATAAAAAACACGCCAAAGGAGAGGGGCGAGGTCCACATGTTCGACCCTGCGACCTCTGCCCATTTATGTCAACGATTTCAAACCAACGCGACGATCGTTCTGCCAACGGGAACCTTTATTATAGCTTGCCAACAAACATATTTAAGTTTGGGTAGAGCACCAAGAGGAAATCTTGTGGGTTAGCTGGGATTCGACCCCCCGGCTCCCCTATTTAAACAAAGTGCTCATGTCATTGCCTCAAATGCACGCCTCAGTGGCTGCGAGAGATAAAATCAACGATCGAGCCGAAGTGAAGCTTTTCGAACAACGGTCGTCGACTGAATCTAAAGGTGTTATTATGTCTTGCATGCAAAGCAAACAAAAGAAATCCACAAACTCGTTCTCATTTCTGACACCAAAACCGACACACGATCAAAGAAATAAACTCAACTTACCTTCATAAAAAACACCCTGCAACGGATTCGATCTCATCGCCTAGCGCACATAGATTCATCAATCCATTTAGAAGGAGGAGATCTTGGGTCTACACCTAGACGAATGGTTGCAATTGCACATGCCTCTTATTTGTATTGCTCATTAAATATCGATACTATTTTTCTTGATTAAAAATAAATAAATAAAGGGTTTATTTTTGTAAATAAACGGTTTATCTCCGTAAAATTAAATTGCTTCACGTGTTGTTTTCTTAAAAAGCTAATGGCGGTGGGCACGTGCAGATCTGGGAACATGACCCTCCTCCGCAGCTCTTCCATTCAAAAATTCGATCTCGACCTCTCTTGTCATTTCGCCATTAAGATTGGTATTTATCTAAATCATTAAATGGAGTTAAAATTAGCTTTATGCTTGTGTATTTTTCCTTGTGCTTTTTCCTGGTTTTTTGGGAGAAAAATTGACTGCCAATTCCATGTTGGCAAAGAAAGCTGGTATGAATTGTCACTCACAATTAAGGTGTGAATGTTAGGTTTGAATCAGCTCCATCCTCTTCTAAAATTAAACAAGGAGACCTAGGTTTTTGTAAGGATAAGCATACATTCCAAAAATACACAACTACTAAAAGATATAATCACAAACACAACTACAAGAAACGTGGTTAATGCATGTTCATAAGCGTCTCTATTAACGGAGCGAATAGTACATACGTTGAACAAGAAGAGCAAATATTAACAAAAATGATACGGAAATCACAGCATTAATGGAATGTCATGTTAATTAAATTTTTTAATTCAAAATAGTGCTATGATTAAAGAAGCAATCACATATTAATGCAATGTCAATGTTAATTAAGTTTTTTAATCCAAAATAGTGTAATGATTAAAGAAGCAATCACATATTAATGTAATATAATGGTGTAACTTTTTTTTGTCGTTGGAATTTGGTAATTTGGATGCATTATAAATTGGTCTTTTGGATTGATGGAATGGCATATTATCAAATGTCAATATTGTATATTCTAGTTGAAGTAGGGGTATTTAAGAGTGTTAAATCCATTTTTGCATAAAAACAACAATTTCATTCATCCAAAATTGCAATTTTGGCAAAGATTGATTGTCAAATTTCTAGTGATGACAAACAAGAAAAAGTCGAAAGTGTAAAATGTTTAGTCACCTTCATATAGGAAGTCAAAGTTTTCCTTGATCCAAAACTTTAATCGAATTTTTAATACCATGACGTCGAAACCTCCGAAGGCCAGAGATGCAAAGTGACGAGGACCGTAGATCGGGGGACCCTTCAGGACCTCCCCTGGCCGTTAGATCTAGACTATGGTTAGCCCGACACTAACCACTCCGAGAACAAGGAGGAAGTAACACCATATATTCCCCAAATGTTGAAGTAACAAAGGCCATTGACCAGGGGTTACGTGGACATACCTTGACCGTGACATCAGAGGGTTTGGAAGGATATCAGTCTGGGGTGATGTGGTGCGTTGATGTCACCCAGGGTGACGTGGCATGCTGATGTCACCCAGGGTGAAGTGGAACTGTGTTTGATGTGCCACGTCACCTAGATTCATGTGTTTCACAGACCCTATGTGCCCAATAAAATGTGACACATGTCACCCACTGTAGGGGCCACGTGTCCTCTCTGCCTTGCTGCATGTCACCCCTGGCACTTACCTGTTTGGTCCATTTGGAGGGAGGAGTATTCGAGACCCACCTGTTGATCCAGGTGGATATCGGTGGCCACCCACCTTCTCCAACTGGCCCAAAACATGTTTCTGGCAATTTTGGCAATTTACTATTTTTAGCAGGTTTTAACTTCTAGGGCCATTTTGAGGGCCTAAATGAATGTTTTTCGAGATCGAGGTTCTCGATGATAGCCAAAGGCATAATTGAGCCCCCAAAATGAATCTCCTCAACGATACCTTTCCAAGGAGCTATCACACACCTAAAACGGAGATCATATGCAAAAGTTACGACCCCGGGAAGTTGATGCACCAACTTACCCAAACGGGGCCCACATGAATTTTGGCGCTTCATCTCCTAGGGTTAGGTTTTTGGATGTCTAGGACTTTTGGCATTCCCATTTATTGTAAAAGGGCCTTCAGAGCCTCATTGTAACCATATTCTTGTGAATGCGAGTAGCCGTCACATCTCTTCTCAGAGATAAGCTACCACCATTCTAGCGAGTCTTTCACTCTGTACTTTTACAGTCTCTGTACATTTATTTCATTTATAGAAATCATGTATTACTGTATATCTGTGAATCTTGTTATATTTCCGCTATATCTCTGTTATATTGTTGTCTCTCTTGCAATATCTCTGAATATTTTTGTGTTATATCTCCGCTCTCATTTTGTGCTGAAAATAATCCGGATCACCTGTACTTGCCTTCGCGTCTAGTATGTCACCATGTGCGAGGATGGACCCTTCAGGAGTCCGAGACTTCAGGACTCTGGAGGTTTGGAATGCAGTGTTGAGAGTAAGTTGAAAGGCCCGAAGGCTGGAGCCACATGGAAAGATTTCAAACTCCTTCGGAAGTTCAAGAATTCAGGACTCCAAAGGACATGCGTGAAAAAAGGAAAAGGGATGTTCAACATTGAAGCATCAAACACTGAATTTCCCTCTATCTTGTGTGTTAGATGAGGATCAAGTCCCGCCATTGGATTGGACAGTGGATTTACTTTCCTTGTGAGATCTAGGAAATTGGATATGGTACGAACGAGATGGACCCACATGGGCGCCACGTGGCCCTCAACTAATAATGACTGAAGAACTTTGAGAGGCCATAACTTGCAAACCATAGGTCGGATTTGAGCCTGGTAGCAGTGGTTAGAAAGCTACAGGTGAGTAGAAGAGGATGAACACCTCGGGCAGGGGATTCAAGATGATTAGAGTAATAAAATTTTCGATACCCCATCCCTAGAAAGGGTACTTAGGGGTCGGGTGTGTTACACATGACACATGAAGGGTGTTCTCTTGTAATCCACCTTTTGGTTCCATGAAATGTATCCTAGGATGAGGTCTAATTTTCCAATCAAAACATCTATGACATTCACTTCTATTTGAATCCAAGCCTCTCGCCTGTCTTTTTTAGAGTCCCAATTGGGTTCTAAACCCACACAAGTCCCTAATTTAACTCCAATTACTTCCAAGGCCTCTCTAGTCCAAAAGGCCAATGGGAGGCCTGGTAGTATAGCCCATACCTTCAGCTAGGATACTAGTTCACACTCCGGGTCAAATTCTATTGTCTAGGGCTTAAGCACCAGGCCTGACGGCACCCACGACCAACTACCGCTCAACGAATTTTTGCTATCTACAATTGATTTGCAAAGAAAGAAATTCCATCATTTAGCTAGAACGTGGGCTTCCGACGTATACCCTAGAATCGGGGACCAAGTTTGATCTAACCAAGACTGCATATCCTGGTGTCCAGGCATCTTACCAGTGAACCTTCCAACTAGTATTTTTCCATGTAAATTGGCTATGTCCGAAACAACCAGATCTTCCCCTACGACAATCTTCACCTGTCCGCATTTTTCCCGTATGCACTTTGTTATCTTCTTCACAAAAAATTTCAGTTTCTTCTCCTAGGTGCACAAAGGAGCAACAATTGGCCTATCTTTTACACTTCTTCAAGAGATGGAAGGGAGAACTTGCTCTGAAACTTCAGAAATTGAGAGACTATCCTTAGCACTAGACACAACTTTTTGGTTTCCCTTAGAAAGACTGCTAACCAAGACTCTGCCTTCCTTGTTTCAATGCTTCACACACACAAGAGTAAAGGCCCTACCCTCCTAATTTGAA
>ML780646.1:483681-503014 GCA_009831015.1 Picea engelmannii | reverse complement strand
TTCTCGGTCCAAGAACTCCTTGAGGGAAGGTGTTATCACTCCAAGAGTCACCCCCAGACTGCAAATGGGAGTAAGCTTGGTAACATACATTTTTTTTTTGAATAGGTTTGAAATCAGAGATTATCAAGACTTTAAAGAAAGGAAAATACAACAGATATCACTGCAAAATCAGTGATGGACCATTGGGCTATGGAGTCATAAAAAATCTGCTCATTGAAGGCATTTAAGTTCCCTATCAAATAAAAGATGTGTATAATGATGAAGAGAAGAATAAGAGAATTAACATAAAGATGAACATTCACTAAGCAAAGATCCTCTCTGCAAAGATAATTTAAATGTGTCTGAACAATAAACAATGGTAAATAGGCAAGATTACAGTAGATCCTCTACTGCATCAAGAATCAATCAATCAAAGGCAAATTTTAATCCTTAAAATCAATAATACATTCAAACAAGATGAAGAGTAGAACAGAGTACATAGAAGACAAATCTGATGAAACAACTCATATGAATCTTCAATAACATACAATTTACAACCACGTGCCCCTCCAACTTACAAACTGAAATATACAGTCATAAACATTTCTCAAAACCTCCTTCGGTCTTGGTCCCCCCTCTCTCATGATATCATTCTTATGATGTATTTATAATCAAAACCATAGGCCACATCTAGCACTATGAGCTGGCCTTCCTATCCTAGGATTCTCCAGTGTTGTGTGTCTTCTCTTGTCTTTCATGTTCCTTCTCTCAGAAGGAAACTCAGGTCAATATGGGCCTGCAGGAAAAACTTCCCTCTGTGGTACTTTGGGCAGACAGTTTTCTGTCTCCTCGGCCAAACCCTCCATGCTTCCATTTAAGGGGGTAGTCGATTGTTCAACCACCAATCCTTCTTTCATTAACTGATTTCTCCTTAGGATCAAGATGAGACTAAACTCCTAGTTTGTTGCCACGCGTTGCTCTCGGATTGGACCCTATATAAGCACATGATTACAGAAGCTTCCAAGGGGGGTTTGGATCCACACTACTTCGACCCTCGCAATCCACCACCAACTGCCACGTACCTCTTTAGCTATACCGTGGTTTCGTGTAACACACCCACTACGAGAACTAATATTTTTTGGTTTTTTCCTCCTTTTCACCGAGGAACAGAATCCCCAAATTCCTACGAGGTTCTAGCATAGGCTAGGTCTTCCAATCGGGACCTTCACCACACCAACTCACTGTTCTTTCGTTGAAGATCCATCGTGTACAACTCACGCACCAACTGTAGGATTTACTCCCATGTGTTAGTCGGTTGTGACCCCGGGCTATGCTAAGAGGCGCCTTTCGCATTTTGGGACTTCAGAAACCGAGAGATTGAAATGCGAGGGAGTCGAGTTCTTCGACTCCCCAAACCCCGAAACCCGAAATTCTATTCACACCAAACCGCTTCGGGATTTCACCTACCGAGACTTCGCGTACCGGGATTTTGCGATGTATGAAGACGAAGGTTCCTACCCTTCGGTTTCTTAGGTGTCGCCACACTGAAACCCCTATATCTACTAAGCTCATTTTGGGGTTTCGCAAGTCAGGATTTCGCGATACGCGAAGGCAAGGAAACTTGCCCTTGGGTTTCCCGGGAGCCGAAACTCCAAAACGTCGATATATATATATATATATATATATATATATATATATATATATATATATATAAGTTCATGTCGAGGTTTCATGACCGGTGAGTACAAGGGAACTCACCCTTGGGTTTCCCGGGTGCCGAAACACCGAAACATCCAAACTCTAGACACACTATGTCATTTCGCGGTTTCGCAAGTCGGGATTTCAGGACTGGCGAGTACAAGAGACTGTCCCTTGGGTTTCCCGGGTGCCGAAACACCGAAACATCCAAACTCTAGACATACTATGTCATTTTAGGGTTTTTCAAGTCGGGATTTCGGGACTGGCAAGTACAAGAGACTTGCCCTTAGATATCTCAGGTGCCAAAACACCGAAACACTGTATCTCATCCGCTCTATTATCATTTTGGGGTCTCACAATTCAGGATTTCGGGATATGCGCAGACAGAAGGTCTCACACTTAGGTTTCCCGGTTGCCGAAACTCCGAAACACCAAGACTTATCCACATTAGACTATTTTGGGGTTCCACATATCGAGATTTCGCGTCTGGTGAGTACAAGGAAACTCACCCTTGGGTTTCCCGGTTGTCGAAACTCCGAAACACCAAGAATTATCCACGCTAGACTATTTCGGGGTTTCACGTATCGAGATTTTGCATCTGGTGAGTATAAGGAAACTCACCCTTGGGTTTCATTATTGTCGAAACTCCGAAACACCAAGACTTATCCACGCTAGACTATTTTGGGGTTCCACATATCGGGATTTCGCGTCTAGTGAGTACAAGGAAACTCACCCTTGGGTTTCCTGGTTGCCGAAACTCCGAAACACCAAGACTTATCCATGCTAAACTATTTTGGGGTTCCATGTATCGGGATTTCGTGACATGCGAAGACAAGAAAACTTGCCCTTGGGTATCCCAGGTGCCGAAACGCCGAAACACCAAACTCTAAGGAAACCACGCTATACCATTTCGAGGTTTCGCACGTCGGGATTTAGCGACATGCGAAGACAAGAAAACTTTCCCTTGGGTATCTTGGGTGCCGAAACGCCGAAACACCAAACTCTAAGGAAACCATTATTTCTAGTGCAGAGTTTCCAAACTTAGGCCATAAAATCCTTCAACGGATTCTTGGGTAATTATCACCAGGCTTGGTGACCTGACTGAAAGGCCTTCTTAAATTATCGAGCTATGAACTCTATGATAGGGGTGAGGTAAGCTTAAGTATTTATTTAAAAACGATAGTCCCTTCCAAAAACTCACTCCGGCTTTGGAATATGATGGAGTTTCCCAGAAGAAGGTGCCTTCGGGAAAACAAACCAAGGCATAACATGGGTCGTGAACATGGGACAACTCTCCAGGGGACGAGCTCGAATCTGAAACTATACCTTCTATACGTAAATCGATTATAGTCATATGAGTACAAGCACGCATTCATTGTTGCTGATTGAAATACCAGGCAAACACTTCTATACAGAAATCAATCATTTATAAGTGTACAAACATGAGTATGCATCCATTATATTTAATTCAAGATGCGAGATGTAAGCACTTATCAGAAAGAACACCAAGTGTTGCACGACTGCTGAGAGGGGTGCTCGTTTCCACCCAACTGTAGGCTCAACGACTCCAAATGGATTTACCACTAGCCACCCCCGAGCTAGACCACGATGCTTTGAGACTCAGTCTCTTACTTCCCACTTGTCGTAATTCTAGGATGAAAGTTACCCTCCTTCTCCTCTGCTCATGACTCCCTCTATTTTTTGCAGTTCCTCTGGTTCCTCTTCCGCGATTCCCCGTCGCATCCCCCTCCACACACTTCCTTTCTTGCTTTGTCCTGCAAGGTTGGTGTGGTGTGAATTCCCCCGCAGTGGTCAGGTCTGAGGGCTTCTACGGATGGGAGGTTCACCCCCATCCCCTCATTAACTCATGAGGAGCCTCCCCACCTACCATCCTTGTGAGTAATTCATGACTCTTTCTATTTTTCGGAGTTCCTCTGGTTCCTCTTCCATGATTCCCCGTTGCATCCCCCTCCACACACTTCCTTTCTTTCTTTGTCCTGCAAGGTTGCATGTGGTGTGAATTCCCTTGTAGTGGTCAGGTCTGAGGGCTTCTACGGATTGGCGGTTCACCCCCATCCCCTCATTAACTCATTAGGAGCCTCCCCACCTACCATCCTGGCGAGTAATTCATTCCAAGGCCAGAGAGCAGCTTTGGTCTTTGGGCCAGTAAAGACCAACACGGTATTGGTTCGGTGGAAGTTAACGCCACCATTCCAGGTGCCTTCCACCACCTTTCATCAGCCATCATGGTCTCTTTTTCAGCACATCCCCCTCTCAGCAGTCATGCAATATATATATATATATATACATCATTTACATTCGTCGACCCTTTATACAGTGTCCGTCAAATCACACATTCACATCTTGGAGTTTGCCATAATTCTTAGCCAATATAGTTATTTTTACAGACTAGGGGAAACAAGGTGTTACATTTCGATTGTGGGACCACTCTAAGATTTTAGCGTTCGAGCACTTTCTATCCCCGCAATGAAGTGTGGTCGTCAATCTTGTCACAATCCGTGATCTGGGAACGCCCTACCTTTTTTGCCACGCACTGCTCTCGGATGTGACCCTATATCAGCATGTGACTGCGGAAGCTGCCAAGGGCGGTTTGGGTCCACACCGCTCTGACTCCAGCAATCCACCACCAACTGCCACATACCTCTCTAGCTATACCATGGTTTCGATTGCGGGACCGCTCTAGAATTTTAACGTTCGAGCATGTTCCGTCCCCGCAATGAAGTGTGGTCATTGATCTGTTGCAATCTGCGATCTGGGTAACCCTGCTAAAATTTTTCCATCTTCAAACTCCAGAATCCTTTTAACCATGTTTAGAGATGGACCCAATTTTGGCGCTTAGGAGCTTTGAATGCTGAGCAAGAATATCTCTCGGAGGACGATCTCCCAAATTTGAAGTGGTGGCCTGATGTCATTGTGTTGTCACAACTACTAATGGATGAGGACCTTCTATCTTTGGCACTTCGACACTTCGGGCTTCAAGAGTTTTGGATTGTGAAGCATGAAAAACTTCTAGAGTGGTATGGACCCGAAGTGACATGGTAGCCTGAAATGAATGCTATGCATCCTTGATGGATAAGTGCCATGTGTTGAGTTGAAAAACACTCGTGGAGTGGTAGGGCCCCAAGTGACATGGAAACCTAACGTCACTTCGGGACTTCGAGATGTAGAGCATGGAAATCTCCCGAAGTAACTTTCTCCTGGTTGATGTGGCAACCTCTCTTTACTTCGACGCTTCGGGCTTTGGGAGATTTTGAACGCAAGCATGAATATCTCCTGAAGTGACTTTCTCCCGGTTGACGTGGTAGTCTCTTGTTACTTCGATGCTTCAGGCTTCGAGAGATTTTGGACGCGGGCATGAATATCTCCCGAAGTGACTTTATCCCAGTTGATGTGGCAGTCTCTCGTTACTTTGACACTTCGGGCTTCAGGAGCTTTTGAACGCATGCATGAATATCTCCCGAAGTGATTTTCTCCTAGTTGACATGGCAGTCTCTCGTCACTTCGACACTTCAGGCTTCGGGAGATTTTGAACGCGGGCATGAATATCTCCCGAAGTGACTTTCTCCCGATTGATGTGGCAGTCTCTCGTGACTTTGACACTTCGGGCTTTGGGAGATTTTGAACATGGGCATGAATATCTCCCGAAGTGACTTTCTCCTGATTGACGTGGCAGTCTCTCGTCACTTCGACACTTCAAGCTTCGGGATCTTTTGAATGCGGGCATGAATATCTCCTGAAGTGACTTTCTCCTGGTTGACGTGGAAGACTCTCATTACTTCGGGACTTCGACACTTTGGGGCTTTTGTTTAGTTGTTAATCCTTACGCAACTTTGAAGCTTCGAATGCCCGAGAGTCATTAATCTGAACTGCACATGGGATCTCCACCTTTGAAAATTGAACCTATCTGTTGGCTTGTATTTCAAGCCCGAAATGGACTGCTCTGAATGTTTCATTTTGATCATAGTTTTTTCCTATGCATACAACATACTTGACCGGCCTGACTTTATCAACCAGAAGAGGAAAAACTTATAGGAAGGTATGCATAAAAGAGAGAGACAGGGCAGAGGTGTAGACCTAGGTCATAACAACAAATACATATGACCCATGAGAACTTTATGTGATAATAGAAAGGAAGGCTCGACCATGTGATGGACTTGGATCATAGTCCACCTCCTCCTCCTTAGTATCAACCATTTGTCTTTTCCTTGTGTCTGAGCCTAACCTCAAACTTGAGGTGTGTCAGGAGCTCAAAAAGAACGTCGACATGAGGTGACGGGGAGTAGGGACTAGGGTACGATGCACATGTCAGGGCTGCCGAAAAAAGGTAGCTGCAAAGGGGAGAGGGTACCGGAAAGGGAAAGGGAGAGGGCCCACGACCCTCACTCCTGCGCTTACTAGCCTGCGACCATATGCATTTGCTCCTCCAACTAAAATCTGCATACCAACCCGAAGCCCCCTTCCTCCTTTGGCGTATTTTTTTATAATAACAACTTTAAATAAATTAAATCCCAATGGATTTTACAAGTGGTAAGGTAGCTCAAATGGTTCAGGCATTTAGTTGAAGTCGTTGCTCTAGTTGAGCCGGAGGTTACGCGTTTGATTCCCGTCAACCCAACAATTTTTTATACCCAAACCACATTGGCTATTTCCGATGCTACCACATGGCAACCTCTGATTGGCCCATGTAGTGCCATGTCACTGACTGCGTCAATTTCCACTTCAATATCTAGTCATCATCATACAACCATGTGTCAATTCCACACTTCACTGTACTGCCACATCATCGGCCCAGTCAACATGGCATATCATCACCATACCTGCCATGTAAACACCGTACTTGCCACATGTCATCTGTTGTACTGCCATGTGTCAGATTCTAGTGATGTCACATGTCCATATGTGATGATGCCACATCATATGAACATACTATCTATAATTCCATGTGGTGGTATGTGGTGGTGCCATGTGGCACCCACTTTTGCTCTTTTCCCTGTTTTTTTTCGAAATTTCAAAAGGCCATAACTTCCTCATACGGCATTTGTTTTAGGCCGTTCAAGTTGTATTGGAAATATCTCGTCGAGATATATGCAATGGAGTCATTTCCATTAGCATTTGAGACTATCAATTTTTGAGCATTCTCGATCCTCCTGGATCAGTACAAAATCTCATGAAGGTAATGCATTATCAACAATGGATATAAATATAAGAATTAGAAACAAGTTTTAGGAATGAGCATTGTTTCACCATGTTCCAAGTTTCACTTGCTCAACCATCAAGAGGGTGAGGACTAAGGAACCAAACTGAAGTGCTCACTAGGCCATCAAGAGTGCAAGGTGGAATGATGTCCTCAAGGGTTTTTTCCCAATTTTGAATTGATCCAAATAATTAAAAATTCGATTAAAGTTTTGGATCAATGAAAATGTTGACTTCCTAGATGAAAGTGACTAAAATGTTTACACTTTTGACTTTTTCTTTTTTGTCCTCACTAGAAAGTTGAAAATCAATCTTTGCCAAAATTGCAATTTTGGATGGACAAAATTGTTGTTTTTATGCAAAAATGGATTTAACACTCTTAAATACCGGTACTTCAACTAGATTATACAATATTGACATTTGATAATCTTTCATTCCATTAATCCAAAAAAAACAATTTATAATGCATCCAAATTACCAAATTCCAATGACAAAAAAGTTACACCATTATATTACATTAATATGTGATTGCTTCTTTAATCATTACACTATTTTGGATTAAAAAACTTAATTATCACGACATTCCATTAATGCTGCATTTTTCGTATCATTAATTTTAATATTTGCTCCTCTTGTTCAACATGTGTACTATTCGTTTCATTAATAGAGATGCTTATGAACATGCATTAACCACATTTCTTGTAGTTATGTTTGTGCTTATATCTCTTATTAGTTATGTATTTTTGGAATGTATTCTTATCCTTACAAAAACCTCGGTCTCCTTGTTTAATTTTAGAAGAGGATGGAGCCGATTCAAACCTAACATTCACACCTTAATCGTGAGTGACAATTCATACCCGCTTGCTTCGCCAACACGAAATGTGGCAGTCAACTTTTCTCCCAAAAAACCAGGAAAAAAGGACAAGGAAAAATACAAAATCATAAAGCTAATTTTAACTCCATTAAATGATTTAGAAAAATACCAATCTTAATGGCGAAATGACAGGAGGGGCCAAGCTCGAATTTTTGAATGGAAGAGTCATGGAGGAGGGTCATGCTTCCAAAGCTGCATGTGCCCACCGCCATTAACTTTTTTTAAAAACAACACGTGAAGCAATTTAATTTTACGGAGATAAACCCTTTACTTACGGAAATAAACACTTTATTTATTTATTTTTAATCCAAAAAAATAATATCGATATTTAATGAGCAATACAAATAAGAGGTTGTGCAATTGCAACAATTCGTCTAGGTATAGACCTAAAATATCCTTCTTCTACATGGATTGACGCATCTGTGTGTGCCAGGCCATGTGATCGAATTTGTTGGAGGGTGTTTTTTATGAAGGTAAGTTGAGTTTATTTCTTTGATCGTGTGTCGATTTTGGTGTCAGAAACAAGAACAAGGTTATTGATTTCTTTTTTTTGCTTTGCATGCAAGAAATAATAACACCTTTAGATTCATTTGACGATCATTATTAGAAAAGATTCGCTTCAGCTTGGTCGTTGCTTTTAGCTCCCATAACCATTGAGGCGCGCATTTGAGGCAATGGCATGAGCACTTTGTTTAAATAGGGGAGCTGGGGGGTCAAATCCTAGCTGACCCACAATATTTCCTCTTGGCGCTCTACCCAAACTTAAATATGTTTGTTGGTGGGCTATAATAAAGGTGCTCGTTGGCGCAACGGTCGACATGTTGGCTTGAAATAGTCGGCATGTAGGGTGGAGGTCGCAGGGCCAAACACATAGACCTCGCCCCTCTCCTTTGGTGTATTTGTTACAATAACAACTTTAAATAAACTAAATCCCAATGGATTTTAAGAGTGGTAAGGTAGCTCAAATGGTTCAGGCACTTAGTTGAAGTCATTTCTTGTGTCGAAGGTTACGCGCTCAATTCCCATCGACCCAACAATTTTTTATACCCAAACCACATTGGCTATTTCATATGCTTCCATGTGGCAACCACTGATTGGCCCATGTGGTGCCATGTCACTGCCTGTGTTAGTTTCCACCTCAACATTCAGTCAATGTCATACAACCATGTGTCATTTCCACACTTTATTGTACTACCACATCATCTGCCCATTCAATATGCCACATCATCACTATACTTTCCATATGTCACCTGATTTACTACCACATGTCAACGTATGGTGATGCCACATGTCCATCTGTGATGCTTCTACATCATCTAAATGTGCCATCCATACTACCATGTGGCAACATTTGGCGGTGCCACGTGGTACCCCCTTTTGCTCTTTTGCTAGTTTTTATTGAAACTTCAAAAGGCCATAACTTCCTCATACGACGTCTATTTGAGGTCGTTCAAATTGTGTTGGAAAAATCTCATCGAGCTCTACGCAATGGAGCCATTTCCATCAACATCTGAGACTATCAATTTTTTAGCGTTCTCGATCCTCTTGGATCAGTACAAAATCTCGTGAAGGTAATGCATTATCAACAATGGATATAAATATAAGAATTAGAAAGAAGTTTTAGGAATGAACATTGTTTCACTTGCTCGACCATCAAGAGGGTGAGGGCAAGGGAACCAAACCAAAGTGCTCACTATACCATCATGAGTGCAAGGTGGAATGATGTCCTCAAGGGTTTTTCCCAATTTTGAATTGATCCAAATGTCACCCCGTTCTCACGAAGCAGGACTCTGCCAAGGTACCCTACGTGGGTCCCTCCACTGGATGATCAGATGGTTAAGAGGGGTTCTTAACAAACTCCCTAGATCCACAACTCTCGTCACTTCATAACTTTGGCAATCAAGGATTTTGGTGCTATATCATCTCTGTTCTCCTGAAGTAGGACTTCGTCGAAGTTACCTCATTGTAGATCTGACGAAAAAGGGGACTCCCCAATACCCTCGGATCTGCGGCTCGTGTTACCTCGCGATTAATGAATGGAACAAGGTTTAAAGGTGGGGCAGGTTTATCTGCCATAGTTAGGGAGACTGCCAGGTGCCATTCAACCTCATGGGTAACTGTAACAATCCTTTTCCTTCGGTCGGTTCATAAATGGTAGGGTCGAAACACTCTGAAGCTCCAAACTCCTGGAGTTCTGAAGCTAGAAAGGCTTAGCTCCTTTCGAGCCTAGCATAGGTTTCCCAGACCCTAGTCATGTGGGTCTTTCGAAGAATCTCGTGGGCTATGCGCTAATCTCTTAGCCATGAATTGGTTAAGGACGTGGGCATGAGCCCTTGGTCACATAGGTGAAAGGTCTGAAGGAGGCGCCCTCCTTCCACCAAGTTTGAACTTAGTGTTCCCGTGAAGGTAGATTCTAGGGTTGGTGGGACTTAACCATCCCAATAAATCCCTCCCCGCCGCTCTTGCAGACTTACGTCCCATAACTCTTCTTACTGCTAAGTTGAGGCAAGAAGAAGACCACTCAAAAGCATGGGTTCACAGAGATACAATACATATTCCTACCTTAATCATTTAATACAGAACTCAGTCATAAACATATAAATATATCCAATCATCATTTCCATTTCAAAACAAATATTATGAAAACACTTATTAGAAAACTAGAATTCGTGAAGCAACTGCTGAAAAGGGTGTTTGTTTCCACCCAACCATAGGCACAGCCACTCCTGACAAATTTACCGCTGGCCACCCCCGAGATAGACCATGATGCTTTGAGAGAGACTCTTTCTTCTTGCTCAGTGACAATCAAGGACGAAGGTTACTCTCCTCCTCCCACAGGATCTTAGCAACTGATTTTCTCTATACCAAGCAAGGAGGTATGCACGAGTACTTCCACAATCACTCGTCAGCCCCATTTATCAGCTTGCAACGAAAACCCTACCAGTTTTTTATTACGCCCAGAATGAGCTTATTTCCCATTTCTTCCTTGAACCAGAGAGTTGGAAGCGCTCTTTTCTCTTCTCAGGATTGGTCTTTCGACTCTACCTCCTCGCGTAGATCTTTCTCTGCCCACAAATTACCACTTTTCTTGCCTCCCTGAACAAGGTTGTGTGGATCTGAATCCCCAATCGTGGTTAGGTCTGCAAGTATTGCAAATGGGTACTCTGCCCCATCTCCTCATTAACTCTTGAGGAGGACTCTTCTAGCTACCAGTCTGACTAGTAATTCATTTCTGGGTCAGAGGATTGTTCTAAGTCTGAGTCATTAAATCTAGTAAGGTATTGGTTTGGTGGGGGGGGTATCTCAACCATTTATAGTTTCCCTCATAATCTCTCTCATAACATCATGGTCTTTCTTTTCAAACCCCCCTTTCAACAGTTATGCAACACTTATCTATTTTCTATTAATAACAGAAAATACATACATTGACCTTTTATACAAAAAGGTTCATCAAATCCAACATTCACACATATCTAGTCTTCCATATTCTCTTGGCCATTTATAGTTATATTTACAAACTGGGGGAAACAGGGTTATTACAATCCCCTCCCCGTTAAAGGAACATCATCCTCGATATTCTATCTATCGATGTGCTTTGTATGTACAGAAGTAAACAAAAATGGATATGCATGTTTCATGACATCCTCCATTTCCCATGTAGCCTCATCTAGGCTAAACTGTTTCCACTGCACCTTGACCTATGCAATGGTTTTGTTCTTGAGTGGGGTTTCCTTCCTGTCTATTATGCATTGAGGTTCTGGCAGGAATTCTCCCTTTGGTTCCACCTAAATTACAGACCAATCAATTATATTATTAGAATCACGTACATATTTCTTCAATAATTAAACATGGGAAACATTATGCTCCTTCGATGTGGGAGGAAGCGCTAATCTATAGGCTACTAGTCCCACTCTATCCAAAATTTCAAAGGGTCCACAATACTGAGGTGCTAGCTTGGCACAAGCTCCCATTATCAAGGAGCTTTTCCTGGGTCTAAATCAGAGATACACATGATCCCCTGTTTTGAACTCACTAGGAGTCCTCTTTCTGTCTGCATAGATTTTTTGTCTATCTTGAGCCACTTTCAGATTTTGTTTTATCTGAATTACTTTTTGTTCCATTTCCTTTAGCATATCTAGACCAATTGTAATTATGTCTACTGGGTTATCCTAGTTGATTGGAATCTTGCATTGTCTACCATAGAGGGCCTCAAAAATGGCTCATCTTCAATGACTCTTGATAGCCATTGTTGTAGGAAAACTCTACCAGTGGTAGGTAGTCTTCCCACTTCTTAGGATGATGCATTACATGCATCATTAACATGTCCTCTAACACTTGGTTTACCCTCTCTTTTTGTCCATCAGTTTGAGGGTGATAGGTTGTACTAAATAACAATTTAGTTTCAAAACCAACAAACAAAGATTTTCAAAAGTTTGAAGTAAATTTCGTATCTCTGTCAGATATGATCTCCTTAGGCATGCCATGCAGTCTAAATATTTCTTTCATGAAAATACTAGCAATATCTATTGCCTTGCAAGTTGACTTGATGGGAATGAAGTGAGCAGCCTTTCTCAATTTGTCCACAACTACCATGATGACATCGTTTTGTTTAGCTGATTTTCGTAATCCTATGATGAAACCCATGGAGATGGTTTCCCATTTCCATTATGGAATTGGTAGGGGATGCAACAGCCCTGCTGGATGTCGGTGTTCTACCTTAACCTATTGACATTCTAGACATTTAGCCAAGTAATCAGCTATGTCCTTCTTCAATATTGGCCAATAAAATAGTTTCCTAGTGGTTGTGATCATTTTCTGATAACCAGGATGACCAATATATGGTATTTTGTGTAGTTCATCCATCCTAAAACTCTTCAAGTCGTCATAATTCAGAATATACAACCTACCTTTGTAAGTTAGCAAGCCATCATTCAACATTTGATAACCTTCATACTTTATCCATGTGGGCTCTTGTTCTAAGTACAATTTTACAGTCTCGAAAAATGCATATGTTTCTTATGCACTCTTGACTCTCTCCCTGACATTCATTTCACATGTGTTTACAGATGCCGGGTGAATCGCTTTCACACTTCTGCTAAGGGCATTAGCCACCTTATTTTATTTTCCTTTCATGTGTTTGATTTCAAAATCAAACTCACTAAGGAGATCCATCCATCGAGCTTATATAGCATTAATTTTTGGTTGATCAAACAGGTACCTCAACCCACAATGGTCTATCATAACCACAAATCTCCTACCTAGGAGGTAATGCCTCCATATTTTTAAGGCATGTACTATGGCAACCAATTCTATATCATGGGTCACATAATTGATTTCATGCTCATTCAATTTTATGGATTCATAGAAAATTACATGTTCTTCTTGCATAAGGACTCCTCTGAGTCCTTCCTTGCAGGAATCTATAAACACAAGGAAGTCCTTGTTAGGGTTTGCAATCTTCAGCACAAGTGCATTGGTTAAAAGGTGTTTCAACTCTTCAAATCTCTCCACATTCTGATGTCCAAATGAATTTAACTCCCTTTTTCTGGAGGGAAGTGATTGGGAAACCAATCTTGGAAAATTCTTTTATGAACCTCCTATAGTATCCTGCTAGGCCCATAAAGGATCTAATATCAGATACATCATTTTGGGTAGGCCAATCCATAATGGCTTTGATCTTGTTAGGATCAACTGCCACCCCTTCTTCAAAAATAACATGGCCTAAGTAATGGACTTGTTTCTGGAAAAAGTCACACTTACTAAACTTAACATAGAGTCAATGTTCTCTTAGTACTTGAAGTACTAGCTTGTTAGGGTCCTAACCCGCACATAGGTAGAACAATATATTCAGATGTAATAAAGGTCAATATTAATAAGGCCTTGCAATAAAATAGAATAAGTCGAATGTAATAAGACCTAATAGAAGCTTCCGCTTCTAGAAGGATCTTCCTCTAGATGCTTCTTTTGATAGACATATTTAGTATAAATATGAGTTGAGGGTATGAGAACCCTAGCTTGGATATTATTGTAATAGAGCTCTGCTCACCTGGAGGTTGCCCCCTCGAAGAGGCCCGTGAACATTGCTTTCAGAATCAAAGTGTTACTTATGTTGTTATTCCTATATTATTTCAGTGTTATTGCGGTGATTGTTCTGGTTATATTGTTGTTATTCTGCCATTTCTAGCATGTTATTTCTGTTCTGCATACTTTTTATATCTGGTATATTACAAGTGGTATAAGAGCGCTTTCCTTGGTAGAAATTGTGGGTAATTTTTTTTTTCAGGGTAGAGACGTATTCTGGTGTCTTTAAGCCACAGAGATCTGTCGTTACGCACATAAACCCGTGGTTGAGGAAATACAAGTGGTTCTTAAGCACACATCTGTTGGCCACCCTTGTAACCCCTATTGGTACCCCTTTGAGTGGTAACGCATCAGACAACACCTGTGTACGGATCGACCTAGATTTCCTAAAGCCCTCTTTAGATAAACCGATCGATCGCCTGATTGCTATAGTGCCACCAAGAACAACACTCGGGAAGATACTCTCTAGTACTTGGGTAGTCGGGTAGTACAGCGAAGGGTATGGTCTATCCTCCTTAGTTAGTGCCCTGAGATATTGGGCCGAGTAATACTATTGGACCTTGCACGTATATCAAAGAGCTATAGCACAGGGCAAACCCTTGTCTGTAGAACCCTTGAATACCTAACCCTTGGGGATAGAAACATAAACAAATTAAAACAAACAAGATCTATTGTCACGCAATTGTGTTCGGGTTTCCAAGTAACTACAATTTTCTTCCTGGTTAAGCATTTGGGCATTTCATCGCTGCAGTATTCTTTAGACCAGACTATAACTCTGCAGGTGTTAAAAAAAAAAAGTCTAGAAATTTTTTCACCATTATTTGAGACCTATTCCATTGGATTCATCTCTTCGCCCCTATCACATTCATACATATCATTTTTTGGCAAAATTTGTTACCCCACTCACCCCTTTTCGGTTCCCTCGTCCTCATGGCCCAAACTCGCAGCCAAGACTTGGAAGCTCACTTCAATACCTTTCAATCTAGTCTCATCAAGACCCAACAAGAAGTGAAACAACTCAATGTCAATGTTGTCGCCATCAATACAACCATGTAGTCCTCAATGGAGGAAATCAAAAAAGACATGACCACCCAGCTTGAATCTGTCTTTTCATCACTCTGCACCAAGCTTCATATCCCTACAGATAACCCTTCCTCTGACTCACCCCCACATACTGAAGGTGAACATTCCTCTCATTCCCATAACTTTCAGCACCATCACTTTCAACGTGACCTACGCCTTCCATGGGTGGATGTGACCAAATTTGATGGCTTGGACCCCACTGGTTGGGTAAATCAAATGGAACATTATTTCTCTTTATACGAAATTACAGATGACTTGGCCAAACTCCGATATGGTGTTCTCCATCTAGATCAAGAACATTGGCAATGGTGGCAATGGAGAAAAACATCTCATCAAGGGTATATTGCTTTGACACACTTTGTGGGAGAGCTTTATGAACGCTTTGACACTGACACCAACCATTTGGGCCGTTTGACAAAGTTGAAACAATCAGGAACAATGGAAGACTTTATAGTTGCCTTTGAGCGCTTAGATTTTTGGAAAGAGGGCATGTATGATTGCTTTTTCCAAGAGTGTTTTATCAGTGGCCTCAAGGATGAGATTCGGGCCCATGTCTTCATGGCTCCACCTCAGAGTTGGGTGGAGGCTACTAAAAGAGATAAAGAATCACAACATGTTGTATCTTCTCAAAACTGGAAACTCGCCTTTATCCCTCGCCCTAAACCAGTAAATCCCACTACTCCCTCCGCTCCACTAAAGATCCAAAAATTGACCAGGGCCGAAATGGCTGAACGCCAATTCAAAGGCCTTTGTTATAATTTTGATGACAAATATTTCCCGAGCCACAAGTGTAAGGAACAAAATCTTTTTATGGCCATCTCCGAGGATATTTCGGAAGAGGATGTTGAAACTCCCCTTGTGTCTGAGTCACCTAAAACCACTGACATAACCCCTCCCTCAGACCCTCCTGAAGTAGAACCGACCATTTCCATCAATGCTCTCACTGGCTTCTCTGCTCCCCAAACCCTCAAGCTAATCGGTTACATCAAGCATCAGAAGGTCGTCATTCTGGTTGATAGTGGAATCACCCATAATTTTATTCATCGCCGCATTACCCAAGAAACTCATTGCTACATCCATGCCGTCAATAATTTTCAAATCATGATTGCCAATGGTGGCTCCATGAAATGTGGAGGGCATTGTGAAAATGTGTGTCTCCAAATTGGTGACTACCACCTGAAATCTCATATGTTTGCTATCGACATGGGCGGTTGTGACATTGTGTTGGGTGCAGACTAGCTAAGGACTTTGGGTCCCATTCTCATGGATTTCAAGGAATTGACCATGTAATTTGACCAGGAGGGCCACCAATATAAGTTCCAAGGAATCATCATCGGTTCACCTGAGATCATTAGTTATCGCATGGAAAATCTACTCAAAAAAGGTCATTCTGGTGCTATTGCCCAACTCCATGCCATACAAGCAACAGAGACACCCTTAATGCCGCAAGACCTCCAAGCCATCCTTTATAAACATCAAGTGGTATTTTCCACTCACCAAGGAATCCCTCCTTCCCATGGTGTTCATGATCATTCCATTCCCCTTGTACTCGGAATCCTTCCTCCCAATATTTGTCTGTATCGTCACCCCTTTTCCCAAAAAAATGAAATTGAGAAAATGGTCCAAGAACTCCTTAATGCAGGCATTATCCGCACTAGTACGAGCCCCTACTCTTCTCTGGTGGTCATGATCCTGAAGAAAGAAGGTTCTTGGTGAATGTGTCCTGACTTCTGTGCCCTCAACAAACTTACCATTAAAGACAAATTTTCCATTCCTGTCATTGATGACCTCTTGGATGAATTGAGTTGTGCCCAATTCTTCACTAAACTTGATCTTCGCTCGGGCTACCACCAGATACGTATGAAAGAGGTAGACATTCCCAAGACTTCCTTTAGAACTCATGAGGACCACTATGAGTTTTTGGTCATGCCCTTTGGCTTGTGTAATGCCCCTCCACCTTCCAAAGCCTCATGAATCATGTCTTTTGTCCTTTTCTACATCATTTTGTCTTAGTTTTCTTTGATGATATCCTCATCTATAGAAAAACCTGGACAGACCATCTTGCTCATGTGGATCAAGTTCTCCATCTACTCTCTCAGCACCAACTTTCCTTGAAACAGTCTAAATGTGCTTTTGGCGCCTCAAAAGTAGAGTACTTGGGTCATCTGGTTGGCAAGGACGGCGTCAGGGTGGATCTTATAAAGATTGAAGCTATGCAAGACTGGCCTCACCCAAAGACTTTCAAAAGCTTGCCTGCATTTCTGGGCTTAATAGGTTATTACCACAAGTTTGTTAAGAATTATGGAAAGATTGCAGCTCCTCTCATTGCTCTCCTAAAAAAGAACTCTTTCACTTGGACCCCAGCCGCTGCTCAATCTTTTCAAACCTTGAAGATGGCCATGTGCACCACTCCAGTCCTGGCCCTTCCTGATTTCACAAAGACCTTTGTCTTGGAATGTGATGCTTTAGGGAAAGGAATTGGTGTTGTCCTAATGCAAGAGGGTCGGCCTTTGGCCTTTACCAAAAGGCAATTATCTGAAAGAAATCTGAGCAAATCAATCTATGAAAAGGAAATGTTGGCTATAATGCATGTCGTTGATCTGTAGCGCTCTTCTCTATTGGGGCAATGCTTCCAAATTAAAATAGACCATCAAAGCCTCAAGTATTTTTTTGAACAACACATTTCCTCCCCAGAGAAACAAAAATGGGTGACTAAGCTCTTTGGATATGATTATGAGATCATTTACAAAAAAGGCAAAGACAATGTGGTTGCGTATGCACTTTTCTGAAAATATGAAGACGAAGGATCCCTTTTTTCTCTTTCCTTCATTGTACCAGATTGGCTCCAAGCCATTCGCCAGGAATGGCTACAAGATCCCAAAAGTTCGCATCTAAACCAACAATTGCAGTCCAATGTTCCAGCTTCCCCAGGGTACTCTTGGCTTCATGATGAGCTTTGATACAAAGGCCATTTGTATTTAAGTAAACAATCAAAGCTCAAATCCACAGTACTTTCTGAGCTTCATGCTACACCCACAGCGGGGCACTCAGGGTTCACCAAAACCTATGACAGGGTCAAACGTTCTTTTTTCTGGGATGGTATGAAACAGGACATTCGTAATTTTGTCACTGAATGTAATGTGTGTCAACGCAACAAGGGAGAAACAGTCAAATCTTTGGACACACTACAACCGCTTTTGATTCCACCTGCTATTTGGAGGGATATCTCTATGGATTTTATTATAGGCTTACCCAAATCGGGAAATAAATCAGTCATCATGGTGGTTGTTGATCACCTTTCCAAGTATGCTCATTTCTGCGCTCTTTAACACCCTTTTACAGCATCCACGATGGCTCAAATTTTCATGGATCAGGTCTTCAAGATTCATGGCATGCCACACTCTATTGTTTCTGATCACAACCCAACTTTCTCAAGCAATTTTTGGCAAGAAATATTCAATATACAAGGCACCCAATTGCATCTCAGCACAACTTATCATCCCCAGACTGATGGTCAAATAGAAGTTGTCAACAAGTGTTTGAAAACATATTTGAGGTGTTTTGCCTCGGAAAATCAAAATCAGTGGGCTCAATGGTTACCCCTCGTTGAATGGTGGTACAACACTTCATACCATACAACTACACACATGACTCCTTTTGAAGTGGTATATGGATAGAAGCCACCTTCATTTCTCTCATACCTACCGGGTGTCTCGAAGGTCTAGGTGGTTGACCAAACACTTATAGCTCGAGAGGCTATTCTCCGTACCCTCAAAGAGAATTTGGTCATGGCACAGAATCAAATGAAGCAACAAGCATATCAAGGTCGCTCTGAACATCAATTTGCAGAAGGGGATCAGGTGTTTCTTCAACTGCAACCTTACAAGCAAAATTCCCTCAAGGCCAAGCATTGTCAGAAGCTAGCGCCCAAATTTTATGGTCCTTATACCATACTCAAGTGTGTGGGACAAGTGACCTATCAATTAGCTTTGCCCAACCATTTGAAGCTACATTCCGTTTTTCATGTTTCATTCTTAAATAAGGTGATTGGAACTAAGTGCCAAATTCAAACCAACCTTCTCGAGTTAGCCGAAGAAGGATCCATTTCGCTACAACCACAAGCAGTTTTGGACCAACGTGAGCATCACCTGCGTCAGAGAACCATAAAGGAAGTGTTATTCTAGTGGAAAGATACAACTCCAGCAAATTCCACTTGGGAAACAACTACCATTTTGCAACAATTTCCACATCTCAAGCCTTGAGGATGTTGATTAAGGTTGGTTGTCATTGATGTCAACCCTTGAAGAAAGACCCGTAGCACAAAGTTTTGGGTAATGGACCCAATAGTGTTTGATGTAAATATGACTCATTATTGTTTTTTCATGGTTGATAAGAAGTAAATAT
>ML780646.1:429920-454847 GCA_009831015.1 Picea engelmannii | reverse complement strand
TCCTTACTGGTAGTGACCCAACACTTTTAAACCATGTGAAAACCAACCTTAAGAAGAAATTTGAAATGACCGACTTAGGCTTTTTGCACTATTTCCTTGGCCTCCAAGTTTTGCAAACGAATGAAGGAATTTTTCTTTCCCAGTCTAAGTATGCTTGTGACCTTCTTCATCACTTCCACATGGATGATTGTAAACCAATCCCTTCTCCCTTCCAGTCTGGAGTCAAGCTTTCTGCCACCTATCCTTCTCCTGAAGTTGATGCCACCTTGTACCGTCAATTAGTTGGTAGCCTCTTATACTTGACTCATACCCGTCCTGATATTTCCTTTGTTGTTCGTCTTGTTGCCCGATATATGCAAACACCCCATGAAAGCCATTGGAAAGAAACTAAAAGGATACTTCGCTATGTTCGTGGTATAGTTCAGTTTGGGATACATTACAGTTCAGGGGGAACTCCTTTATTGGTTGGTTTCACTGATTCAGATTGGGCCGACGACCCTGATGATCGGAAGTGTACTGTAGGTTATATTTCCAGCCTTAGTTCAAGACCTGTCACTTGGGCCTGTAAGAAACAACAGGCTATTGCACTTTCTTCAGCAGAAGTAGAGTACCGAGCAGCGGTAAATTCAAGTCAGGAAGCCATGTGGCTTTGACAGATCCTTTCAGAGTTTGGATTCCAGCACCAGCATCCGACCCGCCTTTGGTGTGACAATCAGAGTGCCATCAAGCTCGCCAGAGACCTAGTTCAACATCAGCGTAGCAAACACATTGAGCTACACATGCACTTCATCAGAAATCTTATTCATGATCATGTTATTGAAGTGCTCGTTTTCCCTATAGAAGATCAAGTTGCAGACATTTTGACAAAGTCTCTTACAGAAGCGAATTTTTCCAAACTTCGATCTATGTTAGGAGTTCAGGAAGTTGTCATTAAGGGGGGATAGGCTCTAATGCCTCCTTCCTTCTCCTATTGTGTCACTATTGTAAATCCTTCAATCCTATCCCAAGTTGCTCTTAAGGGGGGATGTTAGGATATTTATACAATTAGGAGTTAGTTAAGATCTACTTGGTCTATTGTGTCGTTAGGTAAAAGTGTGTTTTCTAGTGTGTTTCTTTAGTGTGCATTAGTATGCATTTGTAGTTAGGAAATTCGACGGTCACAATATGTTCTCGACATAGAGTGATCCGACGATTCATACTCTCCTCGATCTTAACGACCATTGATCCGTGGCTTAACACTCGATTGGTCCATGATCTCTATTTAAAGAGCATGGAGGGTCATTTGTCGATGATCGATTGTGAGAAAATCTATTGTAAAATCTCTCTGTAATCTTTTCCTTTGCATTAATAAACTGCTCCAAGTGGTCGCGTTGGCTGGGGCCATGGATGTTTCCCCGTAGGGGTTTTACCACGTGAAAACATTGATGTGTTGATCTTTGATATGGTTATGTGAGTGGTTACTAAAGGTGTTCGTCCTCTATTGGGATATATGTGTTGTCGAACAAGGTCAGTATTCCTTAGCTTTACATAAATAGAATCAGATTGCTATGTAGGATCTGGGACTAAAATCAAACATGCAGTGAAGGGAGTTGGATATGTGAGATTTCACCTCGAGTTAGGAGAATTTTTGGAGACAAAACATATGTTGTTTGTTCCCGAGCTAAAGGTAAATTTTCTCTTAGTATCAAATTTCGAAGATGCGGGATATGGATTTGTGTTCCAACATGGACAAGTACTCGTATAGTCAGAGAGAGCTACACAATATACAACGGTGGTGCTTGGTGTCAGAAATGAAAGATTATATAGGTTGCTTGGACGACCTATAATTGGATCTAGGGGTTTCTTGGATTCAAAGTCAAAGACAGAGTTAGAGACATATAGTTATGAGGCTCCTTCCAATATTGTGAGAAGAAGAAGTCCAAGATGAGGATCCAAGATGGGGTTCCAAGATGGAAGTTCAAGATGGAGATTCAAGATGGTAGCACCATATTGATCAAGTCCAATATGGAGATCGAATCCATGACCAAGATGAAGATTTGAGATGGAGTTCCAAGATGGAGATCCAAGATGGAGATCCAAGATGGAGTTCCAAGATGCAAATCCAAGATGGATATCCAATATGGAGGTTCAATATGGAGTTCCAAGATGGAGATCCAAGATGGAGTTCCAAGATGGAGATACAATATGGATATCCAAGATGGAGTTCCAAGATGGAGATCCAATATGAAGGTTCAGGATGGAGATCCAAGATGGAGGTCCAAGATGGGGTTCCAAGATGGAGATCCAAGATGGAAGTTCAAGATGGAGATTCAAGATGGAGATTCAAGATGGAGTCCCAAGATGAAGTTCCAAGATGAAGTTCAGTTCCAAGATGGAGATCAGTTCCAAGATGGATATTAGTGGATAAAGACCATACGAGTGAGGAAAATTTATCATTAATGATTTGTTGAGTAATCCATACTTTTGGAGCTCCAAAAGTTCTTCAGTGGGGAGGTGTGATCCAAGAGGATCCAGAATGCTCAAAACTTGATAGTATAAAATGATTATGGAAATGACTCCATTGTCTAGAGCTCGACAAGAGATTTCCAACACAATTTGAACGACCTCAAACGAACGTCGTATGAGGAAGTTATGGCCTTTTGAAGTTTCAACAAAAAGAAGTAAATGAGCAAAAGGGGGTGCCGCGTGGCACCACCACAGGATTCCATGTGGAAGTAAAAATGGTACGGTCAAATGACATCGAAGTATCACATATGGACATGTGGCATCACTGAAAGGATGACATGTGGTAGTACAACATGTGACAAGTGGCAGGTACGGTGTTGACTAGGCAGATGACGTGGTAGTACAATGAAGTATGACATCAACACATGGTTGTATGATGTTGACTGGATGTTGAGGTGGAAATTTACATAGGCAGTGACATGGTGCCACATGGGCCAATCAGTGGCTTCCACATGACAACATCTGAAATAGTGCTTAATGTGGTTTCGATATAAAAAATTGTTGGGTCGACGAGAATCGAACCCGTAAACTCCAACACAACTAGAGAAATGACTTCAAGTAAGTTCCTGAACCATTAGAGCTACCTCACCACTTGTAAAATTCGTTGGGATTTAATTTATTTAAAGTTGTTATTATAACAAATACGCCAAAGGAGGGGGGCGAGGTTTGCGTGTTCGACCTTCGTCCATATATGCCAACGATTCCAAACCAAGGCATCGACCATTGCACCAATGGGCACCTTTATTATATCCTGCCAACAAACATATTTAAGTTTGGATAGAGTGCCAAGAGGGAATCTCGTGGGTCGGGTGGGATTCGACCCCCCGACTCCCCTATTTAAACAAATCACTCATGTCAGTGCACTACATGTGGTTAGTTTATGCCAAGAACTCGAAGCATGTCCATTTTGACATGGATTTTGGTGCTAAGAACTCTGAGTGAGATCTATTGCATCATTTTTCATGCCAAGAGTTTATGCTCATGAGTTTTTTTTAGCTTCAAGACTCTTTGAGAGAAGTATATAGTGTTTATAGTCAAAATTTTATATTTTCCGAGGCGGTGCCAATTTTGAAAGTTACTCTTGTGTTTGAGTAGAATATGAGAAGGTCATACGTGGGAGTTGTATTTAAGCATTATTGAGCATCAACAAAGCAGTCTCTCGTTTTGAAGCAAACCTAGAGACGTATCCCAAGATGGGTGAACTCTGTTATCAACTTGTGTAATGTGCCTTGATATTTGTTGTTAATATTTCTCTCCATGTTAGCATTTTTATTTCTGCAATTTATTTATTAGTTAACGAGATTTTGGATAAGTAAGTGTTTTCACATGATATTTTGCAAATATTCATAACGATTGTAATTTCCTGAATCTAGTCAGATGTTAGTGTTTGCTTAAGAACTAATCTGACATCTAAGGATTTTCAGATCATGTACCAATATAAAAGGTCGTTATCTTTCTTAAAATTTTATATTTTAAACTTTTATCGTTGAGCTACCTTCATGTTAGTGAAACTCCATGTCATCCTTAAACTTTACAAGATAGGAAATCGATATGCACCCCGCGAAAAAATGATAAATGTTGTATAGGTTGGCATATACATCGTTGGAATTTGAAATGCTTCAAATCCAACAATGTATATCTGAACCTATACAACATTTATTATTCTACTGCAAAATGCATGTTATTTGTCTACAAGATATATCTTAAACATTCCATGTTCCATTCAAATCATCATATTAATACATGTGTCCCACTGTTTAATATTCATATAAAGAAATAAGATGTGTATATGAATTTTCACCTTAGTTCAACACCACTTATACCCTACCATTAAGCATTTGGACACACATTGATCCAAGGCTTGTGCACACACTAATCCAAAGCTTAATCATATTTATAGTGGTAATGTTTTATAGCTTAAATGTGCATTCATGTAGGATGGATGGTGGCATTGTGTAATATCCCCAACTAGGATGGTGTGGAAAATTATGCTTATTGTCCAAAATTGTTGGTTTTCTTTGTGTATATTTGTCGAACACTTTGCATTAATGTTGTTGGTACTTCTTACAAACAGTTTGCATATATATCATATACATGAATATTTCCAAACATATTACATGCATGTCATTACATAGAAAATAGAAGAGAGAAATATGGCACCTTTTATTATGAGATTGGAACCCGAAAAATCACTTCAGTACACAATTTCCTAATGTTTGTAACAACAGCTACAAGTATCTATAAATAAACACAAACCTTATTGGTTACAAAGTAGTTGCAACATAATTATGAAAACACAAACAAGAACCTGTAACAATGCCATTGTCTCTGCTAATATTGACGTTGTGTTGTAACAATGGTAATTTGTTTGTCCTAGGCACCAAGAGATCTCCTTCGGCATGTTGCAATCCTCATGCCCAACTACAGACTTCCACAATTCTGCAATAGAGGTGCTTGTCCCTCCTCATATACCCTTGACTCGGTAGTAAGATGGGCTCGCGACCTCTCCTAACCCACGTGGAGCCTCAAAAGGGGCTTGTGGCCTGCTTGTGTGCTTCTTACAACACTCGGCCCACCACAATCTAGCATATGGGAGGGGTATCGACCCTCCCTAGACCCTCCAACGACCTCCTCCAATCCTTGGTCTACAAAATGAATGGGAGGTGTCTCCCCTAACTGATTCATTGCCTCACAATCTCCACGAGTATGTTGCTAAGTAGATCGACCTATCCAAATATGGCCTACAATCTCCTCCAATAAGCTCCAACAATATTCCAATGGTGCCAAAAGCTCTCCAAACCCTCACCGCCTATTGTAAATTGAAACCAATCCTCCAACGAAACACAATTGAAGATCTTGGATAGATCTTCCTCTTATTCTAGCTAGGGTGGGTGTTGCACCATCAAAACTAGATCAACAATGGAAGGGTTTTGCTAAATCCTAACGAAACAATGGCTCCAGGATCACTCTAAAGAAGATCTCAAATCATAATGCTAAAGTGAGAGACTACCCCTTCTTTTATTCTTCCTCTAATCCTTCTATATATTTCCCTTTTTTGACCAAGTCAAACCCTTACCTTATTTTTCCTTTAATTATTACTTAAACATTAAAAATAAATTTTTAATTCTTAAGTGATTAACTATTTTATTTAATGTCACTTTAATATAATATCTTACACCCAAGTGACACTAAAAAAATCCCCATGACTCCCTTTTTCCCATTGACCATAGCCTACGTGAGTCATATAGGCTACTAAATAATCTTTCTATCGATCAAAAGGAAGGGGACATTACAGTCCTACCTTCCTGATATTGCTTGTCCCCAAGCAAATCCAAATCAGGATGTTGCAAAATCTACTCTCTCTCCCAACTGACATCCTCTGTGAGAAACCCTCTCCACATGACCAGGTACTCTGGAATGACTCTTCTCCTCATCCTCCTCTCTCTAATATTGATAATCCTCTATGGAGTAAGAACCAATTGTCCTTCTTCATCGAGTGGAGAAATATCGATCGAAGGGTGAGTTATTGTCCTAGTGCCCTCTTGAGGCAAGACACGTGGAAGACGTTTAGGATCCTGCTACCCTCAGGAAACTCCAGCTCATATGCTACCTATTTGACTCTCTTGACCACCCCATATGGTCCATAAAAGTGTGGCTTCGGTTTCTCTGCACCACTCTTCTTTAGCGAAGATTGTATATAAGGATGCCACCTGAGAAATACTAAGTCCCCAACCTAAAAGTTGTGCTCCACCCTGTGCCTGTCTGCATACATATTTTGTTGATTCTGAGAGACCTATGGGTTCTCCTTCAGGACTCTCAATATGTCATGGCTCTCCTATAACCAATATTTTTCTTTGGGGTCCCTTCTCTCCCCAAATTCCAAATCCATAAATGATGAGGCATCGTAGCCATACAATTCCTTGAATGGACTCATCCTGATGGACATATGGTAAGTGGTATTATAACAATTCTCCCCTAGATGTAACCATTTTACCCATGCTCTATGTTGTCCTAACACATAGTTCCGCAGATATCCCTCAACTCATTTATTCACAATCTCTGTCTTCCCATATGTATGAGGATGATATATGGTGCTAGGTGTCAACTTTTCCCTTGATAACCATAACAACTCCTACCAAAATTCATTGAGAAACTTGTTTTCTTGGTCATCGACAATGTATCTCGGAAGACCATGTAGTCTAAACACCTCCTTGAAGAAAATTTCGACCACCTGAGATGCACAATACTCTGAAGGAATGGAGAATAAGTGTGCATACTTGGTCAATCTATCCACCACCACATAGATACAGTCCCTGCCTTGTATCTTTGGCAACCCTATAATGAATTCCATGGAGATGCTCTCCCACTTTTGTTCTAGAATGTGTAGTGGTTGAAGTAAACCTGCAGGGTGTGCAATCTCTAACTTGTTATGTTGACAAGTCATGCATTCCCTCACATATCATAGCACATCCTCCTTGAGACACTTCCAAGAGAATATCTCTCTCATCTGCTTGTAAGTTTTTAGATATCCTGGGTGCCCTGTTAGTGGTGCATCATGAACTGCTCTTAGAATATTTTCCTTGAGTGTGGACTCAGGGACAAGATAGATTATATCCTTGTAGTAGATGTTTTCATCCACTATCGTGTACCTATCATCCTGAATAATACCCTCGATCGGCTCACAAGCAAATGCATTCTTGGAGTACTCCACCAAGAGAGTGGACTTCCAGTCTATTGAGACCTCTGTCATGGAAAAATATGTAGGTCTCCTAGAAAGGGCATCTGCAACTACATTCTCCGTAGCCTTTACATACTCAATGTCAAATTCATATGCATGTACCTTACCTACCCACTTCTGATGTCTCTCACTCAAATTCTTCTACTCCAAAAAGTATCTCATGCCGTTGTGCTCGATCTTCACCACAAAGTGCCCTCCAACCATGTACTGCATAAAATTGGCCAATGCATGGATGATGGCCAAAATATCCTTATCATAGATAGGATATATCTTCTCCGACTCCATCAAATTTCTACTCTCAAAAGTTATGGGGTGTCGATTCTTCACCAATATTGCTGCTATCCCTTCTCTAGATGCATCACACTCCACTAAAAATGGTTGCGAGAAGTTTGGAAGTGCTAACACTGGGAAATTACTCATTACCTTCTGCATCATGTCAAATGCTTCCTGTGCCTCCTATGACCATCTGAATTCTCCCTTATTGGTGAGATCCATCAATGGCACAACAAGTTGCGAAAATCCTTTCACAAATCACCTGCAGTAGTTGCATAAGCTAAAGAACCTCCTTAGCTTTGTAAGTGATCTGGGTGTAGGTCAATCTAAGATCGTCTGGATATTCTCCTGGTGCACATTTAACCCCTCAACACCAATCACATGTCCTAAATAGAGATTCTTCATCAACCCAAACTCACACTTTGCCTCTTTGGAAAACAATGACTGCTCCTCCATGATGTTGAGAATCTCGTCAACATGCTTCAACTGCTCCTCCCAGGTTCTTATGTAGATCAACAGATCATCAAAGAATACTAGTAAGAACTTCCATAGTTGTTTGTTGAAGATATGGTTCATAAAATGTTGGAAGGTAGTTGGTGCATTAGTCAAACCAAAGGGCATGACTAAAAAATCATAATGCCCATAGTGACATTTGAATTTTGTTTTATGGATGTCTTCCTCTCTGACCTGGATCTTATGGTACCCCGATTGAAGATCAATTTTTGAGAAGTACATTGCCCCATGCAACTCATTAATCAAATCATCAATTCTGGGTATCGGGTACCAATTCTTAATGGTCTTCTTATTCAATTCCCTATAGTCGATGCACATCCTCATCGTGTCATCCTTCTTCTTTACTAGTACCACTGAAGAAGCAAATGGACTAGAGCTAGGCCTTATGTTCCCCATCTCCAAAAACACTTGTATGACCTTCTCTATGTCATATTTAAACTTATCCAGATGCTTGTATGGCATGGTGATCACGGGATTTGCACCCTCCTCTAACTCAATGACATGCTCAAATCCCCTACCAGGTGGCCTCCCTACTGGTAGTGGCCCGAACACTTTGTCGTGTTTCCCCAACAATTCATGTATGTCTGCATGATAATGATAACGGTCATGTGATGGATTATGTGTAGTGATCAAGCACTCTGCTTTGCAAGCCAGTCCCCGTGTCTAAAAATGGCCTCCATACGTTTGTTTGACACGATCCTTGGGACTATTGTGGACATACCTCTTAGAACAACTTGTTGGACTCCCTTGTCTCTGAAATCCATCCTCATCTCTTGATAGTTCATGAGGATGTCTCCTAGTGAGTATATCCATTGGACAACTAATACCATATGAGTTTCAGCCAAATATACCACATAAAATTCATTAGTCAACGTATAGTTTCCCAATGTCACATACAATTCCCTGATCCCCTAAGTACATGTCATGTTGTACCCATATACAACTACCACATTGAAACCTTTGAAATCCTCCACTAGAATGTGTCTCTGGGTGGCAAGTGTTACATCAATGAAGTTGTGGGTGGCCCCACCATCAATTAGTGTTGTAACTCTCTACCCATGAAAAATGCCTCTATTCCTAAAGGTGTGATATTTGGGAACTCTTGAAAGTGTGGAAATGGTCACTTTCTTGACACCTTCCTGTAACTGCGCCAGCATTGTAACCTCAGGGTGTGATGTCTCGGCATCACCATTTCTCTGTCTATTATTCTGTGAGTGAACTAAATTGTCCTATCCATCCTCCTCCTCATTGTAAAGTACCTCTATGTAGTGTACTTTCCCCTTCCCCATGCATCGGTTTCCCAACTCCCATGGCTCTTTACAACTAAAACAAAATTTCCTCCTCCTTATCTCTCTCTGATCTCCTCATCCATCCTATCCTTCTCTATCCATGGATTTTGGGGAAACTTCATCTCCTTACCCCCTTGAGGAATAAAGGGTTTTATTGGTACCTTCTTGGAGACTCTGTCCCTCATGTCATGGGTTCTCATGATGGCATCCTACAATTTTGATGGCCTATATGCCTTCACCCATCCTCTCAGGGACTCAACTATACTCTCTATGAATAGCATCACCAACCTCTGTTGAGAAATGTTTGTCACCATGTCTTCCATCCTATGAAAATCGACGATGTATGCATTGAGTGTACCTGTATGTCGCAACTCCTCCAACTCCATGAAGTGTACCTCGGGATCCTTATTGTCGAACCTATCCATCAAAATTTGAGTGAAGTCCACATATGAAGTGATGTTGTTGTGTCCTAATGTCACCATTGCATGGCACCATCACTCATGAGATTCTCTTTCCAAGTGAAGGGTGGCATACTTAATTGCTTATGCCTAGATAATTGGGTTAAGATGGAGGTAAGTGTCCAAATTTTGCACCCATGCTCTGGATATGCTCTTAGCATACCCATCAAAATATCGGATAGTCAAACTACCCACCTTGTGCATGAGATCAAATTTTTGTTGGTTATGTGCTTCTCTATTCCACTCCCTAGGTATGTTCCTCTGCTTGAGGCTATAGAAGTTCAGATAGGAAAATTTATCTTGGATATATTCATCTAATGCCTCGTACTCCCTATAGGAGGAGTTAACATCAAGTTCCTGATCCGGCTACTCCTGTGCTCTTGCAGGCTTCCTTGCCAATAATTGTGGTAATAGGGGCCTAAGGATTCTTAGGCTCCCTCTTTGAGTTGGGGTATGGTTATTGCTACCCTCTGCATGTATCTTGTCACACCAATGGGATCCATTGGGTCCACCTTGTCCTGTACCAAATGGATTCCCTCATTATCCCACCAATTGTGTGATTACCTCAAGGGTCTATTGTTATATTTTAACAGTCTTTGTCGGTCTCTAGGAAGCCTCATTTTGTCCCTTGACCAGGCTATTTAATATTTGGAGCATAACTTCCTCTCAGTTGTCTCCCATGTTTCCTTATACCTCTTCTCCTTCTGATGTCTCTGAAAGAGGTTGTCCTCTGCACCCCCTCCTTTTAGTCATCAATATTATTACAGGTTGGAAAGATCACCATCTTTGATACAACTGTAATATCCCCAACTAGGTTGGTCTAGAAAATTATGATTATTGTCCACAAATTGTCGTTTTTCTTTGTGTATATTTGTCAAACACTTTGCATTAACATTGTTCGTACTTATTACAAACACTTTGCATATATGTCATAGATATTAATATTTCCAAACATATTGCATGCATGTCATTACACAAAAAATTTAAGAGACAAATATGGCACCTTTTATTATGACATTGGAACCCCAAAAATCACTTAAGTACAAAATTTCCTAATGGTTGTAACAACCATTGCAAGTATCTCTAAAGAAACATAGACCCTATTGGTTGCAAAGAAGCTACAACATAATTATGAAAACACAAACAAGAACCTGTAACAATGCCACTATCTCTGCTAAGATTGGCGTTGTTCTATAACAAGGGTAATTCATTTTTCCTAGGCACCAAGAGATCTCCTTCGTCCTGCTACAATAATCACTCCTAGCTACAAACTACCATGATTATTCAATAGAGGTGCTCGACCCTCCTCATATACCCTCGACTCAGCAATAAGATGGACCTATGGCCCCTCCTAACCCACGTGGAGCCTCAAAAGGGGCTTGTGACCTTCTCATGTGCTTCTTACAACACTTGACCCACCATGATATAGTATATGGGAGGGGCATCAACCCTCCCTAAACCCTCCAACGATCTCCTCCAAGCCTTTTCCTGCAAAATGAATGGGAGAAAACTTCCATAAATGATCCACGACCTCACAATCTCCATGGGTATGTTGCTAAGTAGATCAGTGTCTCCAAAGATGGCATATAATATCCTCCAATAAGCTCCAAAAATATTCCAATGGTGCCACAAGCTCTCCAAACCCTCACAACCTATTGCAAACTGAAACCAATCCTCCAACGAAGCACAAGTGAAGATATTCCTCCTAGTCTAGCTAGGGTGGGTGTTGCACCACCAAAACTAGATCAACAAAGGAATGGTTTTACTAAACCCTAACGAAAACAATGGCTCCAAGAGCACTCCAAATAAGATGTAAAATCATAATGCTAAAGTGAGAGACTACCCCTCCTTTTATTCTTCCTCTGATCCTTCTAGATCTTTCCCTTTTTTGATATATTCACACTATGAGAAAAAATTGAAAGGTCAATAATTTGCAAACAAAGACAAAGACTATACCGCTATGAAGCTCTTGTTATAAAAATTGATTTCTAAAATCCTCACTAATTCAGGTTAAGAACTACTTTTACTTAAATCGTTAAGTAAACTAAGTTTTGACAATGAAATCTAGTGTTTTTTAATCATTAATAAAATTAACCCTTCCATTTTCTCAAGTGAAGATTCATGCATCCTTTTTTCTAGTTCTTTTATTTTTTAGTGCATTTAGATTCTTTTGACCGAGCTGAATTATCTATCCATTAGAATTCTTCTCATTGAGAAGGATCTTAAAAAACATGTGTTTATCTCTAGTTCTATGCTAAATTAACAAATTTGCATGCACATATTTTCTTGGAAGTGAAAAGTCTTCTACCACTAGGGTACCAATGTTAGTTTTTTGGCTTGTTGCTTTAAATTTGTTTTACATTCATCTTCAATGGGACGAGTGTTTAGTGTTAGATTTATTCATTCATTTGTAGTTTGTTGAGAATTCACCACGAGAAATTGGATCTTGTTAGAGAGAGGGTGCATTCGTGTGAGAGAAAGTCTCATGAGGGTATTTTTCTTGTTAGACCATTTTTCATCTAATTGGTCACTTGGACTAGAAGGGCACAGTTGTTACATTAAAACATGTGGATGGGTGAGTACTTGTCGAGGAATAAAAGTATGTGGTGTACATAAAAGTATGTGGTGTTACATAAAATATGAGTTGGTGAGTTTGCATCTGTGGTTATTTGTCACCCTACTTGGCACATGTAAAGTGCTCTAGTTGTAGCCTTAGTCTAGGGTTAGAGTTTTATGTTACTTGTGACTCACTCCTTACTTTATAAAGAGAAGGAGGAGCACATCAATTCATAAAATTATTAGCTTGCTTGATGAGTGCTAAAAGAGAAAACAATTGTTAGATATTAGCATGAGGTTGTAATAGCTAAGGTTTTTGCTATTTGCTTGTTTCGTTTAATGGCTTGAGTGAAGTTGTTGATTTTGCATTGTAAGCTTTAGAGAAGTCAATTTGCTATAATATTATCATATTCAGTGTGTAATAGAAAGGTATGTATTTATTGTTTCAAATTTCCATGCAGATATGATTTTTTTTTGTATTTTAGTTGTTGATATATTATTCTAATGTATGAATAGAGGCTCTGAAGCTAAGTTGATTTAACATGATTTACGTTATATTTTCAAATCTTATTTATGTTGGATTGGTGTTGAGAAAATTTAATTTTTACACCTGACTTTTTTGTTCTATCTAACCTTAGCAACTACTGAAATGATCTAAATTTTGATGTGTGGTGTTTACATTGTTTAAGCTTTCTCACAACGATTTTGTTGTTATGAATCTAAAGTTTTCACAAGTGTTCATGAAGAAATCAGATTCAACACTAGGATTGAAACTTCTATGGTGCAGAGTTGAAGCCTTTTGAGGTGAAATTGTTTTACTACTTCTTCACCTATCTTCAAAATTGGTTGGGTCTTCGTGATTTATAATCTCTTCACGAAATTTGTTATAAGGAGCCTTGGCTAGCTCTAAAACGTTGTTTCTCTTATTCTTATTTTCTTCTTCGATTTGTAAAAATTTTGGAGGGTCAACTAGTTGGGTACTCAAGAACTATTGTGATTTAGGCATGAAGAAGTTGAATGTCCTATAACAAAACATGTTATGTATCTGAAAACAATTTTCTCATAATCTAATTTTGACTTCCATGTAGAGTCCCCAACTTTTAACTAGATTTCTTGAATGTCCTATAACAAAACATGCTATGTATCTTCAGGCAATTTTCTCTTAATCTAATTTCGACTTCCATGTAGAGTCCCCAAATTTTAACTAGATTTCTTAAATGGAGATCTTACATGAGATCCATTTTGTGTAAGTTAAGATAAGTCTCTTATTAGTTTCAAAAGCACAAAAATAAAAGTTCCTTGAAGGCATTCTCGATGTCGTTTAAGCACACAAGAGCTCAAAATTACAAATGTGGGTTAGGTAGTCTAAATCAAATAAGTGTTGAAGAAAGAAAATCAATGATGGGGTTAAAATAAATATATTAAGATTTCATACATAAGGCTGCACAACCCATGAACAATGGATCACTTTGGAAGATACAACCATTATCTTTTGGGTAGTTGAATTTTATAATAACAAAAACCTTAAGTGTAAGGATAAATATAAGCTTCATTCTTGAGGAGAGGTTTCAAAGAATAGGGAATCCAATAGTATGAATCAACTGCATGAGGTTATAACCCTTTAAAATGTCAAATGAGATCGTCAGGGAAAAGGAATGAGGGAGGGAGGAGTCCCCTTGGGTAGAAGGAATTATAGGGTCCTTGAAGGAGTGAGGGGTTGACGGTCCACTTGTTCAAATGGGATAACTCCCATGGCCTGAGATAGACTCAATACATAAATCCTTCCATTATCGAGCCTGTGTAAAACCCTATTATGCAAACCAATAAATCCAACCCACCAAACATATTAGATCCAATAAATACAACCCATTAGCTAGATTAGATCTAATAAATCCACCCAATTTATCATGTAAAACCCAAAATAACTTTTGCATGTTGGAAGTCCACATCCATGCTATTTAGAAATTGCTCAAGTAGTTAGGGCTTCATAATCTAAAGTTCTTTCCTCCAAAATAGCTCAAGTTGAATACTAGAATTAACAAACACGAGTAGATATGTGACTTACATGGCATATAGCAAGTAGCACTTACATACTCACAATCCTTAGTTGTGAGCTCCCTCATAAACACCTCTAAATTTGTTATATATACCACAACACATAAAAACTCAAGATTTAATATTCATTGATAAGTATTGCAGAATTTTATGGCCAATGTTCTATCTATTAAGAGTTGTATACAAACAAGTTTGAAACTCAACCAACAAATAATAGCATGCACACATATGAGTATGTCAACCATAAAGAAAACAAGGAGGTATAAGTATGCCAAGTACAACTTGAGTGGGCCTAATAGTTAAGATCATGTGTTTTTTTTCTTGGAGGTCACATGTTTAAAAAGAGATAAGTTATGTATACCTCCGTAAACTGAGAAAACAAATCGTTATACAGAAGGAGTCCCTTATCTCCTAAACAAGAAAATCACATATATCAATTTCACAAAAGAAAATTGTATATATCAATATCATAAAAGAAATTCTCATATATTAATTTCAAACTTAATGATGTTATGAACTTTAAATTATAAAATATATAAAAAAAATTAACAAACATGTGAATATAACATTTGCTTATAATTTTTAAATACTAATCTAGATTTATATGGTTTTTCTTTTTCTACGATAATATGAACTTTAAATTATAAAAAATATATAAGAAAAATAAAAAACATATAAATATAACATTTGCTCAATGTGAGGGGCGACAGGTGTGACGGGGATAATTTGTAATACCAGAGGAAAAAATGTAACTAGTTATGCTTGGGGCCTATGGTCAATGACAAATAACAAGGCAAAGGCGTATGCTCTTTTCGAAGGCATCATATTGGCTTAGTCGACGGGGATTCAAAGGATGACAATATGTGGAGGCTCCATGATGGTAATCATGGTGATTGTCAAAAGGAATATCGTAGGAGGCAATGTCTATTATGGCGTGATGTCAAGGTCCCTCACCCTCCCAAAAAACTTTGATGATTGCTCGTTATATTACATTAAAATATAACTAAAATTCAAAGCAGATAGAAGGGAAAAAGAAGGGTCTGGCCTAGGAAAGGGGAAAATCATTGTCAATGGAAGCAAAAGTCTTCTCAATATACCTTAATACATAATGAATTGGGCTTTCAATAACATGAAAGATCAACGGATTTTTGGTTTAAATGAGCATGATTTTTCACATTTCAAAGGACAAAGAATTGTGATCCAGGTGGATATCGGTGGCCACCCACCTCTTCCACTTGGATCACATACAAATTTCATCTTGGCAGTTACAGTTTTCATCTTGGCAATTTTTTCTAGTTTTCCGAGTCCCAAACTTCTGGGGTCGTTTTGAGGCCCTAAACGACATTTTTTTGTACTTTTTGGGGGGCAGGGGTTCTTTTTTTCGTAACTTCCCCCAAACATAAGTCATACTTCTCGAATAGACCTTTATAACAAGGTATTGAACACCCCAAACAATGATCGTATGCAAAAGTTACGACCTCAGGAAGTTGATGTACCAACTTACCCCATCGGGGCCCACATGAATTTTGGCGCTTCATCTCCTAGGGTTGGGTTTTTGGATGTCTAGGGTTTTCTGTTTAATTCTGGATGCTAAAAATGCCTAGAGGCCTCATTGTAAGGTGCTCAGATGAATGTGTGTAGCTGCCACTTCTCTTCTCATAGATTAGCTACTACCATTCGAGCAAGATTGTTTTCATTCTGCATTTTACAGTTTCAGTAGATTTCTTTATTGAATAGAAGTTAAGTTCCATTGTATCTATGTTATTGTTCTTTGTAGATCTATGTTGATGTTATAAATTTGTGTTTCATTTCGTTCCGCTCATAAATCTGGATCAGTGGTATCAGAGCGTTCAACTATTCATTTGTTTCTTTATGCATGTCCCCAACGAGGCCAGGGTATAAGCAGTTGGGACTCGAACCAGTTGAGCCTTTGTAAGATCAGAATCAATGAACCCGACGGTCGCCCATGGGGGAAGAAAAGAGAGACGATGGGGCAGTAGATCCCTTTAAATTGTTCCTCGAGGAAGCCCTCTCATGACAAAGGAATGAGATGATGGATAAATTTATGCAAATCCTTCTACGGTTTCCAATAGGCGACGCATATTCCTCAAGTGGAGGCGTCGCCCCCTTCAAGGTAAAGAACAATTTTGATATTCCTATATTTGAAGTTCAAATAGATGTGGATGCTATAAACAAATGGTTAAACCTTCTAGAAGGGTATTTTTTTGTACACAACTTTTATGATAGAGAAAAGATTACATTTGCGCTCATTAAGGTCATCCCCCATGTCAAATATTGGTGGGAGACTTTTTGTGAGAAAAAGGAAACATAGAGATCTACATTATTTGTAGTTGCAACCACTTTGGGTTCCTTCAGGGATGTTATTAAGGAACAATACTACCATGTTGGAAGTTATGATGACTTATATACAAGATGGAGCACACTGCGGCAGGAAAGGGACCAAACAGTGCCATAGTTCACCAATGTCTTCCATACCTTACACACCAAGATGGGTATCAAAGACTCTGAATGACATCTGGTGCTCAAGTGTTGCAGAGGTCTGCATAGACACATCCAAAAATAAATGGATTTTCTGGACATCTCGTCCTTCGACGCGGCCTATCGATATGTTGTCAAAATCGAGCAGAAGCTTAAACAAAAGACGCGGCAGTTCGGGTCTACAAACCCCTCACAATAGAAGTAGGGAAGAGGCGACCCAAACCCATAGAGAAAAGGGCATAGAAAGGATGGACAACCTTAGGACAACTAGTCCAAACCACAAACTAAGAAGGACTATGGGAAGACAAAGAAAGACACTGGGAAATGGTGTGAGTTCTATAAGAGCCCTTGGCATAACATTGTTGAATATCACTCAAAGCAGTCATTGGTGGCCGAGGTGAAAGCATATAAATCATATGCAATATCCGATTATGAATCCAAACCAGAAAAAGGGAGATGGATCATTGATGCAGAACCCAATACCACCATTGCTACCACCACCAAGGTCCAGCCCAATGAACCTAATGAACTAGAGGAAGGTGAGTGCCTCTTTCATTCATAGATGTGGGTGAAGGGTACTCTGCCGCACTTCATTGTTGATAGTGTTAGCCAGAATAATCTCATCTCAGCAAAGGTCATCAAGCAGTTGGATTTGCCGACAACACCACACCCACAGTCGTACACCATCGGATGGCTCCGCCAAGGGAGCAATCTTCGTGTTAGCCAACAATGTCGCCTAGCCTACGACATTAATCCCTTCAAAGATGAGGTATTGTGTGATGTAGCCCCCTTGAAGTTTGTGTTGTTATTTTGGGCCAACCTTATTTTTGGAAACGTCATGTTGTATATGAGTGTTAACCTTGTAGTGTTATTATTACTTTGGACAGGAAATTATACAGGATACCCAAGCTGGTCCCATCTACCACCATTTCCTTGATCTTTTCCAAGAAATCCATGAAGGTTATCTCTTAGACCGGGAAGTTTGTCTTCTTTGTGATTCACGCTCAAAGTGAGCAGAAGGTTTCAGTCACATCCATGGCCTCCACGACAGGTATCTCCATGCAGTAGAAGCAAGTGGATAAGGTCATGGAAGAATACAAAGACATCTTCTCCTCACCCACTAGGGTACCTTTGCACTATTAGTTCAAGCACTCAATTGATCTAACCTCCGACGCACCACTACCCAATGGCCAAGTCTATCGCTGTTCTTTGTCACAAAATGAGGAAATCAAGCGCCAGATCCAAGAACTATGCGAAAAGGGGCACATCCTCCCAAACTCATCACCTTGTGGAAGCCCAATCGTACTCGTGTAGAATAAAGACGGGACCTAACGACTCTCCATTGATTACCCGGCCCTAAATAAAATCACAGTCAGAAACTGATACCCAATTCCTCGAATTGACGATCTGCTTGACCAGCTCAAGGGTGCCAAATACTTCAATAAGATTGATCTGAAGTCTGGCTACCACCAGGTCCCAATAGAGAAGACCGATGTATGGAAGACTACCTTCAAGTTCAAAGAAGGTATTTTTGAATGGTTGGTCATTCCCTTTGGATTCACAAACACCCCCGCAACTTTCATGAGGATGATGGACGATATCTTGTGGCCTTTCACCAATTCTTTTGTGGTGGTGTATTTGGATGACATCCCCATCTTCAACAAGAATTGGGCGAAACACTTGCAACATATTCAACAGGTTTGGCACACTCTGCGCAACACAAGCTATATGAAAATTTGGAAAAATGCTCCTTCGGTATGAACAGGGTCCAGTACCTAGGCTACATTTTTCATGAGCATGGGGTGCATGTCGATCTAGCCAAGATCCAAATCATCCATGACTAGCTAGCCCTGACCACACTCACTGATATTCAGAGCTTCTTAGGCCTTGCCAATTTCTATCACAGGTTCGTGTTGGGATTCTCCCACATTGCTTGGGCCTTTAGCTAAGTGACCAGGGGCGGTGGCAAGGAAAAATTTGTGTGCGGCCAGTCGCAACATAAATAATTTGATCATTTGAAGTTGCGCTTGTGCTCAGCCTCGATGCTCTCATTACCTGACCTGCAACAGTCGTTTGAGATTAAGACAGATGCTTCAAACTATGTTGTGGGCGCAGTTCTCACTCAACATGGACATCCCATCACCTATCATAGTGAGACGCTATCAGATATTATTTGTAACTACCCCACTTACGAAAAAGAAATGTACTCCATTGTACAAACCTGCTGTTAGTGGAGACATTACATTCTTGGCAAGGAGACAGTCATCCATACTGATCATAAACCTCTGCAGTTCATGTAGACACAAGGAAATTTGTAAAATGACCACAATCAAAAGTGGTCCACATACTTGCAGGAGTTCCATCTCAACATCAAGTATAAGACAGGGAGCACCAACTGCGTCGTTGACTGCCTCAGCCGACCTTCAGTTGCCGCACTAACAACAATCTTACACTCCTGCGGACATGAGACCTCTGGATGGCCCCAACTCTATGAGAGAGATCCTAACTTCACCTCTACCTACCATATGTTGGGCACAAACACAACAATCACTAATTTTCATTTGCAGGACGGGTTTTTGTGCCATTTAGGCCATCTCTGCATTCCATCAAGCGAGCGAGCGAAGCTGATTTGGGAATCTCACTACAGTTGGATTGTAGGACACTTCAGCATAGAAACAACAGTGGCAGTGATGTAGTAATATTTCTATTGGCTGAAACCTTGACAGGATGTCAACAAGTATATCAGGCATGCACGGCCCGCGCCATTTCCAAATCTGCCATTAAGAAACAAGGCATGTACACCCATCTGCCTACTCCCGACATGCTCTGGGAATCCATCTCGATGGACTACATGTCGGGCATTCCTTAAACCAAGCAAGGAAATGACTATGTTTTCGTGGTTGTTGATCGATTTTCCAAGATGGCGATTCTGGTCACCTGCAAGAAGACCACCATAGTAGAGGCCACTTCCAATATCTTCTTCAAACAAGTTGGGGTACATTTTGGAATACCAAAAACCATCGTCTTAGAGAAGGACAGTTGATTCCTCAGCACATTCTGGTCGATCCTCTGGTCACAACGGGACACCAAGCTCACAAAATCCACAGCCTTCCACCCCCAAACGGATGGCCAAACCGAGGTCGTAAATATGATGATTATGCATATCTTGCACATGTACAATTCCAAGCATCCATGTACATCGGATGAGAGTCTTCCATATGTTTAGCACAATTACAACAAATCCATACATAGCTCAACCAACCATATCCCCTCTCAGGTGGGGTTGGGATTTCAACCATTGGGTCCCATGCATGTTGCACTATCCCTTTCATCCACACAAGAAGAATCGTCACATGAGCAAACCAAAGCCGACAAAGCCACTCGATTCATTGAACGAATCCAACACATCCTCCAACAGGTTCAAGATATTTTGTAGAAGTCCAATGCCAAGTACAAGCAGTGCCATGATCAACAATGGGTGCCACACAAGTTTAAGGTGGAAGATAAAGTTTGGCTGCATTGGAAGAAAGAACACCTTACATGACCCCATTAGAAGCTTCGTCCACTCCACTATGGATCTTACACCATCACTGAGGGGGTGGGTGACAATGCTTTTGAGCTCACCATTCCCCCCTTCCTTGGCTTGCACCTTGTGTTTAATGTGGACCTCCTTCGACCATACTCTCCACCCTTATTTGACACCTTAGAGATAGAAGATCAATTGACATTGGTAGAGCTCACCCATGACTACATGGAACAGGTCTCCACTTATCATATCATGGACACACAGGTCAAGGTAGCTCACCAATAGAAGCTTCAACTTTATCAGGTTGTCAAAGAGGAGCATCTCTTGCACCAAGGCAAGTGGCTCACTAGGGCCAAATTCAACAGAAATTTCCTCATCTGATGGGGGAACTCAATGCAATGGATATCATTGCTTCCTAAGGAGGGAGGATTGATACAGGTGGATATCGGTGTCCACCCACCTCTTCCAACTGTCTCACATACAACTTTCATCTTGGCAGTTTTTTTCTAGCTTTTCGAGTCCCAAACTTTCGAGGTCGTTTTGATGCCCTAAACGACGTTTTTTGGACTTTTGGAAGTTGTAATTCTCGGATAAACCTTTCCGACGAGGTATCGAACACCCCAAACAGAGATCATATACAAAATTTACGACCCCGAGAAGTTGATGTACCAACTTACCCCATCGGGGCCCACATGACTTTTGGCGCTTCATCTCCTAGGGTTAGGTTTTTAGATGTCTAGGGTTTTATGTTTACTTTTGTATGCTAAAGAGGTCCAAAGGCCTCATTATAAGGTGCTCAGATGAATGCGCATAGCCGCCACATCTCTTCTCAGAGATTAGCTACCACCATTTGAGCAAGATTGTTTTCATTCTGCATTTTACAGTTTCAACAGATTTCTTTATTGAATAGAAGTTAAGTTCCATTGTATAGTTGTTATTGTTCTCTGTAGATCTGTGTTGATGTTATAAATATGTGTTTCATTTCATTCTGCTCATAAATCCGGATCAAATTGATATGGGTAATCAATCATGTGCGTGTGTGTTCGTTTTTCCAGGCAAGGGAGAGATGGGTTTGTTGGTTTTCATTTCTCCTAGGGGAAAGCATCATGGTAGAAGATCAAGCAAGTTCACAGACCCTCCTTCGTTTGATTCCATTCTACTCCTCGACGATATCTTGGTCTCTATATTCCTTTGTCTTTCTATCGAGCATAACCATTTGCATTTTCATTATCTTTTAAGAGTTAAAGGCCTTTTGTTCAGGTTTGTTGACATTCATATTGGAAAAAGTATTGTGTTTTTGATGGGGTTTGGGGCCATTGAAACCCTTATTTTCATCTGTCCATATGAGGTTTTCGTTATCATCGGGCGGTGGTTGGGTATTTTAGTTGGAGAGCAATTTATCAGCTTTTTCAGTGCACATATAATTTTTGGGCATCTATTTATCACCAAGATTTCATTCTCAGAGACTGTTGGTTTCTCCCCTAATCGCCTTCATATAAACCTCTGGCAGTGGGATTGTAGTAAGCTCCTCAGGGTTTATGAATTTTGGACCTTCTCTCATGCCATCGAGAGTCTGTCCATTGATCTAAGTAATTGGTATGTTGTGTTGTTGGGTTTTAAAATCGATCCCCTCACCCCTCGAGGTGTCTTCTTCAATCTGGGAACAAAGAACCCTTTAGGTGATTTAATTGACCTTGGAAAACATTTGTTCATAAGATTCGATTGTTTTGAATTTGTTACAACAATCAAGTTACCTTCATCCGGGTTCCTTTCTAGCAAGTGGTGGTATTTTACTTGCCTCCATTGGGGCTTCAAATTCTTGGATAATTATTAGAGAAAATATGAAAACTTGGGGAATCCTCATCACCTCATTATGGACCCCACTTGGACTGACATCAAGCACATTTTGTGCAGACATGAAGAATGGTTGAAGGTAACATGGTGAATTACAACCAAGTTTTAAGCAAGGTCAGTGGAATCGAACTGATTATAACTACATTCCTGCAACATATTGATACTTTAGAGCTAGAAAGACAAAGAACTAGTGCTCTTGAGCAGACCATGGCAACACTCTGTCATCACATGGACACTCTGGAACAAGAATTTAGCAATTAAGAACCATGGATATCCAGCAACAATCCAATTCAGACTCAAACAACCAGAATGCATTAGTATCCCATACATAAAATTTTGAAGAGGCACAAGGAGGACGAGAAGTAGAACTAATGGGAATTGAAGACAATGATCCTAGCCAAGGCGAACTTCAGGAGGCACTTGACAATGAATCAATCCTTTAAATTATGTATTTCAAATGTATTTTTGTGCTTGGGCAATATATTAAAATATATGACAACTTGACTGCACGAATGTATAAAAAGGACTTCGGTGTTTTTGATAGTAGGATAGTAGCCAAGGACTCAAACAAATTTGAGCCATATTTTGTAAACATTGTGATTATTGTTTTCCCATGGGACAACCTCCTTTATATATAAAAATATCTTCAATTCATTTAAAAAAAAACAAAATCATATGTAAAAAAAATTATAATTTTTTACTACTAATCTACATTTACATGGTTTTGCTTTTTCTATGATAAGATATGTGAGTTTTGGCGCTACAATTTCATTATCCCCTTGTAAGAACGTCCCCTCAATATTGGACTTCATACTTTGGTGACGTGTCTTCTGATAAGCGTTTAGAATTTTTGAATTGTATGGAATTTTTATTGTATATGCATCGAAAAATGGTATTAAATTTAAACTTAATGTTATAATGTTTGAACGTGCATGGAATGTTGATGGTATATCATCCAAATTTAGTATGAGAACCAAAAAAAATTCCAAATTCAACAGAAATTTCTCATCTTATGGTGGAACTCAATGCAATGGAGACCATTGCTTCCTAAGGAGGGAGGTTTGATACAGGTGGATATCGGTGTCCACCCACCTCTTCTAGCTGGCTCACATACAACTTTCATCTTGGTAGTTACAATTTTCATCTTGGCAGTTTTTTTCTATCTTTTTGAGTCCCAAACTTCCAAGGCAGTTTTGATGCCCTAAACGACATTTTTTTGGACTTTTGGGGGGCCAAGGGTTCAAAATGGCATGCCCTAACCCCCATTGGAAGTTGTACTTCTCGGATAAACCTTTCCAACGAGGTATCGAACACCCCAAACATAGATCGTATGCAAAAGTTATGACCCCGAGAAGTTGATGTACCAACTTACCCCATCGGGGCCCACGTGACTTTTAGCGCTTCATCTCCTAGGGTTAGGTTTTTTGATGTCTAGGGTTTTATGTTTACTTTTGGATGCTAAAGAGGCCCGGAGGCCTCATTGTAAGCTGCTCAGACGAATGCGCGTAGCCGCCACATCTCTTCTCAAAGATTAGCTACCACCATTCAAGCAAGATTGTTTTCATTCTGCATTTTACAATTTCAACAGATTTCTTTATTGAATAGAAGTTAAGTTCCACTGTATATATGTTATTATTCTTTGTAGATCTGTGTTTCATTTCGTTCCGCTCATAAATCTGGATCAAATTGATATGGGTAATCAATCATATGTGTGTGTGTTCATTTTTCTAGGCAAGGGAGAGATGGGTTTGTTGGTTTTCATTTCTCCTCAGGGAAAGCGTTGTGATAGGAGATCAAGCAAGTTCACATACCCTCCTTCGTTCGATTCCATTCTACTCCTCGGCGATATACTGGTCCCTACATTCCTTTATCTTTCTATCGAGCACAACCATTTGCATTTTCATTATCTTTTAAGAGTTAAAGGCCTTTTGTTCAGGTTTGTTGTCATTCATATTGGGAAAAGTATTGTGTTTGTGATGGGGTTTGGGGCCATTGAAACCCTCATTTTCATCTATCCATATGAAGTTTTCGTTATCATCGGGCGGTGGCTGGGTATTTTAGTTGGAGAGATATTTATCAGCTTTTTCACTGCACACATACGTTTTGGGCATCTATTTATCGTCAAGATTTCATTTTCAGAGACTATTGGTTACTCCCCTAATCGCCTTCATCTAAACCTATGGCAATGGTATTGTAGTAAGATCCTCATGGTTTATGAATTTTGGACCTTCTCTTGTGCCATCGGGACTCTGTCCATTGATCTAAGTAATTGGTATGTTGTGTTGCTGGGTTTTAAAATCGATCCCCTCACCCCTCAAGGTGTCTTCTTCAACCTCGGAACAAAGAATCCTTTAGGCGATTTAATTGACCTTGGAAAACATTTGTGCATAAGATTTGATTGTTTTGAATTTGTTACAACAATCAATCTGCCTTCATTCAGGTTCCTTTCTAGCAAGTGGTGGTATTTTACTTGCCTCCATTGGGGCTTCAAATTTTGGGATAATTATTAGAGAAAATATGAAAACTTGGGGAATCCTCATCACCTCATTATGGACCCCACTTGGAGTGACATCAAGCACATTTTGTGCAGACATGAAGAATGGTTGAAGGTAACATGGTGAATTACAACCAAGTTTTAAGCAAGGTCAGTGGAATCGAACT
>ML780646.1:396487-429820 GCA_009831015.1 Picea engelmannii | reverse complement strand
AATCACATGTCCTAAATAGAGATTCTTCATCAACCCAAACTCACACTTTGCCTCTTTGGAAAACAATGACTGCTCCTCCATGATGTTGAGAATCTCGTCAACATGCTTCAACTGCTCCTCCCAGGTTCTTATGTAGATCAACAGATCATCAAAGAATACTAGTAAGAACTTCCATAGTTGTTTGTTGAAGATATGGTTCATAAAATGTTGGAAGGTAGTTGGTGCATTAGTCAAACCAAAGGGCATGACTAAAAAATCATAATGCCCATAGTGACATTTGAATTTTGTTTTATGGATGTCTTCCTCTCTGACCTGGATCTTATGGTACCCCGATTGAAGATCAATTTTTGAGAAGTACATTGCCCCATGCAACTCATTAATCAAATCATCAATTCTGGGTATCGGGTACCAATTCTTAATGGTCTTCTTATTCAATTCCCTATAGTCGATGCACATCCTCATCGTGTCATCCTTCTTCTTTACTAGTACCACTGAAGAAGCAAATGGACTAGAGCTAGGCCTTATGTTCCCCATCTCCAAAAACACTTGTATGACCTTCTCTATGTCATATTTAAACTTATCCAGATGCTTGTATGGCATGGTGATCACGGGATTTGCACCCTCCTCTAACTCAATGACATGCTCAAATCCCCTACCAGGTGGCCTCCCTACTGGTAGTGGCCCGAACACTTTGTCGTGTTTCCCCAACAATTCATGTATGTCTGCATGATAATGATAACGGTCATGTGATGGATTATGTGTAGTGATCAAGCACTCTGCTTTGCAAGCCAGTCCCCGTGTCTAAAAATGGCCTCCATACGTTTGTTTGACACGATCCTTGGGACTATTGTGGACATACCTCTTAGAACAACTTGTTGGACTCCCTTGTCTCTGAAATCCATCCTCATCTCTTGATAGTTCATGAGGATGTCTCCTAGTGAGTATATCCATTGGACAACTAATACCATATGAGTTTCAGCCAAATATACCACATAAAATTCATTAGTCAACGTATAGTTTCCCAATGTCACATACAATTCCCTGATCCCCTAAGTACATGTCATGTTGTACCCATATACAACTACCACATTGAAACCTTTGAAATCCTCCACTAGAATGTGTCTCTGGGTGGCAAGTGTTACATCAATGAAGTTGTGGGTGGCCCCACCATCAATTAGTGTTGTAACTCTCTACCCATGAAAAATGCCTCTATTCCTAAAGGTGTGATATTTGGGAACTCTTGAAAGTGTGGAAATGGTCACTTTCTTGACACCTTCCTGTAACTGCGCCAGCATTGTAACCTCAGGGTGTGATGTCTCGGCATCACCATTTCTCTGTCTATTATTCTGTGAGTGAACTAAATTGTCCTATCCATCCTCCTCCTCATTGTAAAGTACCTCTATGTAGTGTACTTTCCCCTTCCCCATGCATCGGTTTCCCAACTCCCATGGCTCTTTACAACTAAAACAAAATTTCCTCCTCCTTATCTCTCTCTGATCTCCTCATCCATCCTATCCTTCTCTATCCATGGATTTTGGGGAAACTTCATCTCCTTACCCCCTTGAGGAATAAAGGGTTTTATTGGTACCTTCTTGGAGACTCTGTCCCTCATGTCATGGGTTCTCATGATGGCATCCTACAATTTTGATGGCCTATATGCCTTCACCCATCCTCTCAGGGACTCAACTATACTCTCTATGAATAGCATCACCAACCTCTGTTGAGAAATGTTTGTCACCATGTCTTCCATCCTATGAAAATCGACGATGTATGCATTGAGTGTACCTGTATGTCGCAACTCCTCCAACTCCATGAAGTGTACCTCGGGATCCTTATTGTCGAACCTATCCATCAAAATTTGAGTGAAGTCCACATATGAAGTGATGTTGTTGTGTCCTAATGTCACCATTGCATGGCACCATCACTCATGAGATTCTCTTTCCAAGTGAAGGGTGGCATACTTAATTGCTTATGCCTAGATAATTGGGTTAAGATGGAGGTAAGTGTCCAAATTTTGCACCCATGCTCTGGATATGCTCTTAGCATACCCATCAAAATATCGGATAGTCAAACTACCCACCTTGTGCATGAGATCAAATTTTTGTTGGTTATGTGCTTCTCTATTCCACTCCCTAGGTATGTTCCTCTGCTTGAGGCTATAGAAGTTCAGATAGGAAAATTTATCTTGGATATATTCATCTAATGCCTCGTACTCCCTATAGGAGGAGTTAACATCAAGTTCCTGATCCGGCTACTCCTGTGCTCTTGCAGGCTTCCTTGCCAATAATTGTGGTAATAGGGGCCTAAGGATTCTTAGGCTCCCTCTTTGAGTTGGGGTATGGTTATTGCTACCCTCTGCATGTATCTTGTCACACCAATGGGATCCATTGGGTCCACCTTGTCCTGTACCAAATGGATTCCCTCATTATCCCACCAATTGTGTGATTACCTCAAGGGTCTATTGTTATATTTTAACAGTCTTTGTCGGTCTCTAGGAAGCCTCATTTTGTCCCTTGACCAGGCTATTTAATATTTGGAGCATAACTTCCTCTCAGTTGTCTCCCATGTTTCCTTATACCTCTTCTCCTTCTGATGTCTCTGAAAGAGGTTGTCCTCTGCACCCCCTCCTTTTAGTCATCAATATTATTACAGGTTGGAAAGATCACCATCTTTGATACAACTGTAATATCCCCAACTAGGTTGGTCTAGAAAATTATGATTATTGTCCACAAATTGTCGTTTTTCTTTGTGTATATTTGTCAAACACTTTGCATTAACATTGTTCGTACTTATTACAAACACTTTGCATATATGTCATAGATATTAATATTTCCAAACATATTGCATGCATGTCATTACACAAAAAATTTAAGAGACAAATATGGCACCTTTTATTATGACATTGGAACCCCAAAAATCACTTAAGTACAAAATTTCCTAATGGTTGTAACAACCATTGCAAGTATCTCTAAAGAAACATAGACCCTATTGGTTGCAAAGAAGCTACAACATAATTATGAAAACACAAACAAGAACCTGTAACAATGCCACTATCTCTGCTAAGATTGGCGTTGTTCTATAACAAGGGTAATTCATTTTTCCTAGGCACCAAGAGATCTCCTTCGTCCTGCTACAATAATCACTCCTAGCTACAAACTACCATGATTATTCAATAGAGGTGCTCGACCCTCCTCATATACCCTCGACTCAGCAATAAGATGGACCTATGGCCCCTCCTAACCCACGTGGAGCCTCAAAAGGGGCTTGTGACCTTCTCATGTGCTTCTTACAACACTTGACCCACCATGATATAGTATATGGGAGGGGCATCAACCCTCCCTAAACCCTCCAACGATCTCCTCCAAGCCTTTTCCTGCAAAATGAATGGGAGAAAACTTCCATAAATGATCCACGACCTCACAATCTCCATGGGTATGTTGCTAAGTAGATCAGTGTCTCCAAAGATGGCATATAATATCCTCCAATAAGCTCCAAAAATATTCCAATGGTGCCACAAGCTCTCCAAACCCTCACAACCTATTGCAAACTGAAACCAATCCTCCAACGAAGCACAAGTGAAGATATTCCTCCTAGTCTAGCTAGGGTGGGTGTTGCACCACCAAAACTAGATCAACAAAGGAATGGTTTTACTAAACCCTAACGAAAACAATGGCTCCAAGAGCACTCCAAATAAGATGTAAAATCATAATGCTAAAGTGAGAGACTACCCCTCCTTTTATTCTTCCTCTGATCCTTCTAGATCTTTCCCTTTTTTGATATATTCACACTATGAGAAAAAATTGAAAGGTCAATAATTTGCAAACAAAGACAAAGACTATACCGCTATGAAGCTCTTGTTATAAAAATTGATTTCTAAAATCCTCACTAATTCAGGTTAAGAACTACTTTTACTTAAATCGTTAAGTAAACTAAGTTTTGACAATGAAATCTAGTGTTTTTTAATCATTAATAAAATTAACCCTTCCATTTTCTCAAGTGAAGATTCATGCATCCTTTTTTCTAGTTCTTTTATTTTTTAGTGCATTTAGATTCTTTTGACCGAGCTGAATTATCTATCCATTAGAATTCTTCTCATTGAGAAGGATCTTAAAAAACATGTGTTTATCTCTAGTTCTATGCTAAATTAACAAATTTGCATGCACATATTTTCTTGGAAGTGAAAAGTCTTCTACCACTAGGGTACCAATGTTAGTTTTTTGGCTTGTTGCTTTAAATTTGTTTTACATTCATCTTCAATGGGACGAGTGTTTAGTGTTAGATTTATTCATTCATTTGTAGTTTGTTGAGAATTCACCACGAGAAATTGGATCTTGTTAGAGAGAGGGTGCATTCGTGTGAGAGAAAGTCTCATGAGGGTATTTTTCTTGTTAGACCATTTTTCATCTAATTGGTCACTTGGACTAGAAGGGCACAGTTGTTACATTAAAACATGTGGATGGGTGAGTACTTGTCGAGGAATAAAAGTATGTGGTGTACATAAAAGTATGTGGTGTTACATAAAATATGAGTTGGTGAGTTTGCATCTGTGGTTATTTGTCACCCTACTTGGCACATGTAAAGTGCTCTAGTTGTAGCCTTAGTCTAGGGTTAGAGTTTTATGTTACTTGTGACTCACTCCTTACTTTATAAAGAGAAGGAGGAGCACATCAATTCATAAAATTATTAGCTTGCTTGATGAGTGCTAAAAGAGAAAACAATTGTTAGATATTAGCATGAGGTTGTAATAGCTAAGGTTTTTGCTATTTGCTTGTTTCGTTTAATGGCTTGAGTGAAGTTGTTGATTTTGCATTGTAAGCTTTAGAGAAGTCAATTTGCTATAATATTATCATATTCAGTGTGTAATAGAAAGGTATGTATTTATTGTTTCAAATTTCCATGCAGATATGATTTTTTTTTGTATTTTAGTTGTTGATATATTATTCTAATGTATGAATAGAGGCTCTGAAGCTAAGTTGATTTAACATGATTTACGTTATATTTTCAAATCTTATTTATGTTGGATTGGTGTTGAGAAAATTTAATTTTTACACCTGACTTTTTTGTTCTATCTAACCTTAGCAACTACTGAAATGATCTAAATTTTGATGTGTGGTGTTTACATTGTTTAAGCTTTCTCACAACGATTTTGTTGTTATGAATCTAAAGTTTTCACAAGTGTTCATGAAGAAATCAGATTCAACACTAGGATTGAAACTTCTATGGTGCAGAGTTGAAGCCTTTTGAGGTGAAATTGTTTTACTACTTCTTCACCTATCTTCAAAATTGGTTGGGTCTTCGTGATTTATAATCTCTTCACGAAATTTGTTATAAGGAGCCTTGGCTAGCTCTAAAACGTTGTTTCTCTTATTCTTATTTTCTTCTTCGATTTGTAAAAATTTTGGAGGGTCAACTAGTTGGGTACTCAAGAACTATTGTGATTTAGGCATGAAGAAGTTGAATGTCCTATAACAAAACATGTTATGTATCTGAAAACAATTTTCTCATAATCTAATTTTGACTTCCATGTAGAGTCCCCAACTTTTAACTAGATTTCTTGAATGTCCTATAACAAAACATGCTATGTATCTTCAGGCAATTTTCTCTTAATCTAATTTCGACTTCCATGTAGAGTCCCCAAATTTTAACTAGATTTCTTAAATGGAGATCTTACATGAGATCCATTTTGTGTAAGTTAAGATAAGTCTCTTATTAGTTTCAAAAGCACAAAAATAAAAGTTCCTTGAAGGCATTCTCGATGTCGTTTAAGCACACAAGAGCTCAAAATTACAAATGTGGGTTAGGTAGTCTAAATCAAATAAGTGTTGAAGAAAGAAAATCAATGATGGGGTTAAAATAAATATATTAAGATTTCATACATAAGGCTGCACAACCCATGAACAATGGATCACTTTGGAAGATACAACCATTATCTTTTGGGTAGTTGAATTTTATAATAACAAAAACCTTAAGTGTAAGGATAAATATAAGCTTCATTCTTGAGGAGAGGTTTCAAAGAATAGGGAATCCAATAGTATGAATCAACTGCATGAGGTTATAACCCTTTAAAATGTCAAATGAGATCGTCAGGGAAAAGGAATGAGGGAGGGAGGAGTCCCCTTGGGTAGAAGGAATTATAGGGTCCTTGAAGGAGTGAGGGGTTGACGGTCCACTTGTTCAAATGGGATAACTCCCATGGCCTGAGATAGACTCAATACATAAATCCTTCCATTATCGAGCCTGTGTAAAACCCTATTATGCAAACCAATAAATCCAACCCACCAAACATATTAGATCCAATAAATACAACCCATTAGCTAGATTAGATCTAATAAATCCACCCAATTTATCATGTAAAACCCAAAATAACTTTTGCATGTTGGAAGTCCACATCCATGCTATTTAGAAATTGCTCAAGTAGTTAGGGCTTCATAATCTAAAGTTCTTTCCTCCAAAATAGCTCAAGTTGAATACTAGAATTAACAAACACGAGTAGATATGTGACTTACATGGCATATAGCAAGTAGCACTTACATACTCACAATCCTTAGTTGTGAGCTCCCTCATAAACACCTCTAAATTTGTTATATATACCACAACACATAAAAACTCAAGATTTAATATTCATTGATAAGTATTGCAGAATTTTATGGCCAATGTTCTATCTATTAAGAGTTGTATACAAACAAGTTTGAAACTCAACCAACAAATAATAGCATGCACACATATGAGTATGTCAACCATAAAGAAAACAAGGAGGTATAAGTATGCCAAGTACAACTTGAGTGGGCCTAATAGTTAAGATCATGTGTTTTTTTTCTTGGAGGTCACATGTTTAAAAAGAGATAAGTTATGTATACCTCCGTAAACTGAGAAAACAAATCGTTATACAGAAGGAGTCCCTTATCTCCTAAACAAGAAAATCACATATATCAATTTCACAAAAGAAAATTGTATATATCAATATCATAAAAGAAATTCTCATATATTAATTTCAAACTTAATGATGTTATGAACTTTAAATTATAAAATATATAAAAAAAATTAACAAACATGTGAATATAACATTTGCTTATAATTTTTAAATACTAATCTAGATTTATATGGTTTTTCTTTTTCTACGATAATATGAACTTTAAATTATAAAAAATATATAAGAAAAATAAAAAACATATAAATATAACATTTGCTCAATGTGAGGGGCGACAGGTGTGACGGGGATAATTTGTAATACCAGAGGAAAAAATGTAACTAGTTATGCTTGGGGCCTATGGTCAATGACAAATAACAAGGCAAAGGCGTATGCTCTTTTCGAAGGCATCATATTGGCTTAGTCGACGGGGATTCAAAGGATGACAATATGTGGAGGCTCCATGATGGTAATCATGGTGATTGTCAAAAGGAATATCGTAGGAGGCAATGTCTATTATGGCGTGATGTCAAGGTCCCTCACCCTCCCAAAAAACTTTGATGATTGCTCGTTATATTACATTAAAATATAACTAAAATTCAAAGCAGATAGAAGGGAAAAAGAAGGGTCTGGCCTAGGAAAGGGGAAAATCATTGTCAATGGAAGCAAAAGTCTTCTCAATATACCTTAATACATAATGAATTGGGCTTTCAATAACATGAAAGATCAACGGATTTTTGGTTTAAATGAGCATGATTTTTCACATTTCAAAGGACAAAGAATTGTGATCCAGGTGGATATCGGTGGCCACCCACCTCTTCCACTTGGATCACATACAAATTTCATCTTGGCAGTTACAGTTTTCATCTTGGCAATTTTTTCTAGTTTTCCGAGTCCCAAACTTCTGGGGTCGTTTTGAGGCCCTAAACGACATTTTTTTGTACTTTTTGGGGGGCAGGGGTTCTTTTTTTCGTAACTTCCCCCAAACATAAGTCATACTTCTCGAATAGACCTTTATAACAAGGTATTGAACACCCCAAACAATGATCGTATGCAAAAGTTACGACCTCAGGAAGTTGATGTACCAACTTACCCCATCGGGGCCCACATGAATTTTGGCGCTTCATCTCCTAGGGTTGGGTTTTTGGATGTCTAGGGTTTTCTGTTTAATTCTGGATGCTAAAAATGCCTAGAGGCCTCATTGTAAGGTGCTCAGATGAATGTGTGTAGCTGCCACTTCTCTTCTCATAGATTAGCTACTACCATTCGAGCAAGATTGTTTTCATTCTGCATTTTACAGTTTCAGTAGATTTCTTTATTGAATAGAAGTTAAGTTCCATTGTATCTATGTTATTGTTCTTTGTAGATCTATGTTGATGTTATAAATTTGTGTTTCATTTCGTTCCGCTCATAAATCTGGATCAGTGGTATCAGAGCGTTCAACTATTCATTTGTTTCTTTATGCATGTCCCCAACGAGGCCAGGGTATAAGCAGTTGGGACTCGAACCAGTTGAGCCTTTGTAAGATCAGAATCAATGAACCCGACGGTCGCCCATGGGGGAAGAAAAGAGAGACGATGGGGCAGTAGATCCCTTTAAATTGTTCCTCGAGGAAGCCCTCTCATGACAAAGGAATGAGATGATGGATAAATTTATGCAAATCCTTCTACGGTTTCCAATAGGCGACGCATATTCCTCAAGTGGAGGCGTCGCCCCCTTCAAGGTAAAGAACAATTTTGATATTCCTATATTTGAAGTTCAAATAGATGTGGATGCTATAAACAAATGGTTAAACCTTCTAGAAGGGTATTTTTTTGTACACAACTTTTATGATAGAGAAAAGATTACATTTGCGCTCATTAAGGTCATCCCCCATGTCAAATATTGGTGGGAGACTTTTTGTGAGAAAAAGGAAACATAGAGATCTACATTATTTGTAGTTGCAACCACTTTGGGTTCCTTCAGGGATGTTATTAAGGAACAATACTACCATGTTGGAAGTTATGATGACTTATATACAAGATGGAGCACACTGCGGCAGGAAAGGGACCAAACAGTGCCATAGTTCACCAATGTCTTCCATACCTTACACACCAAGATGGGTATCAAAGACTCTGAATGACATCTGGTGCTCAAGTGTTGCAGAGGTCTGCATAGACACATCCAAAAATAAATGGATTTTCTGGACATCTCGTCCTTCGACGCGGCCTATCGATATGTTGTCAAAATCGAGCAGAAGCTTAAACAAAAGACGCGGCAGTTCGGGTCTACAAACCCCTCACAATAGAAGTAGGGAAGAGGCGACCCAAACCCATAGAGAAAAGGGCATAGAAAGGATGGACAACCTTAGGACAACTAGTCCAAACCACAAACTAAGAAGGACTATGGGAAGACAAAGAAAGACACTGGGAAATGGTGTGAGTTCTATAAGAGCCCTTGGCATAACATTGTTGAATATCACTCAAAGCAGTCATTGGTGGCCGAGGTGAAAGCATATAAATCATATGCAATATCCGATTATGAATCCAAACCAGAAAAAGGGAGATGGATCATTGATGCAGAACCCAATACCACCATTGCTACCACCACCAAGGTCCAGCCCAATGAACCTAATGAACTAGAGGAAGGTGAGTGCCTCTTTCATTCATAGATGTGGGTGAAGGGTACTCTGCCGCACTTCATTGTTGATAGTGTTAGCCAGAATAATCTCATCTCAGCAAAGGTCATCAAGCAGTTGGATTTGCCGACAACACCACACCCACAGTCGTACACCATCGGATGGCTCCGCCAAGGGAGCAATCTTCGTGTTAGCCAACAATGTCGCCTAGCCTACGACATTAATCCCTTCAAAGATGAGGTATTGTGTGATGTAGCCCCCTTGAAGTTTGTGTTGTTATTTTGGGCCAACCTTATTTTTGGAAACGTCATGTTGTATATGAGTGTTAACCTTGTAGTGTTATTATTACTTTGGACAGGAAATTATACAGGATACCCAAGCTGGTCCCATCTACCACCATTTCCTTGATCTTTTCCAAGAAATCCATGAAGGTTATCTCTTAGACCGGGAAGTTTGTCTTCTTTGTGATTCACGCTCAAAGTGAGCAGAAGGTTTCAGTCACATCCATGGCCTCCACGACAGGTATCTCCATGCAGTAGAAGCAAGTGGATAAGGTCATGGAAGAATACAAAGACATCTTCTCCTCACCCACTAGGGTACCTTTGCACTATTAGTTCAAGCACTCAATTGATCTAACCTCCGACGCACCACTACCCAATGGCCAAGTCTATCGCTGTTCTTTGTCACAAAATGAGGAAATCAAGCGCCAGATCCAAGAACTATGCGAAAAGGGGCACATCCTCCCAAACTCATCACCTTGTGGAAGCCCAATCGTACTCGTGTAGAATAAAGACGGGACCTAACGACTCTCCATTGATTACCCGGCCCTAAATAAAATCACAGTCAGAAACTGATACCCAATTCCTCGAATTGACGATCTGCTTGACCAGCTCAAGGGTGCCAAATACTTCAATAAGATTGATCTGAAGTCTGGCTACCACCAGGTCCCAATAGAGAAGACCGATGTATGGAAGACTACCTTCAAGTTCAAAGAAGGTATTTTTGAATGGTTGGTCATTCCCTTTGGATTCACAAACACCCCCGCAACTTTCATGAGGATGATGGACGATATCTTGTGGCCTTTCACCAATTCTTTTGTGGTGGTGTATTTGGATGACATCCCCATCTTCAACAAGAATTGGGCGAAACACTTGCAACATATTCAACAGGTTTGGCACACTCTGCGCAACACAAGCTATATGAAAATTTGGAAAAATGCTCCTTCGGTATGAACAGGGTCCAGTACCTAGGCTACATTTTTCATGAGCATGGGGTGCATGTCGATCTAGCCAAGATCCAAATCATCCATGACTAGCTAGCCCTGACCACACTCACTGATATTCAGAGCTTCTTAGGCCTTGCCAATTTCTATCACAGGTTCGTGTTGGGATTCTCCCACATTGCTTGGGCCTTTAGCTAAGTGACCAGGGGCGGTGGCAAGGAAAAATTTGTGTGCGGCCAGTCGCAACATAAATAATTTGATCATTTGAAGTTGCGCTTGTGCTCAGCCTCGATGCTCTCATTACCTGACCTGCAACAGTCGTTTGAGATTAAGACAGATGCTTCAAACTATGTTGTGGGCGCAGTTCTCACTCAACATGGACATCCCATCACCTATCATAGTGAGACGCTATCAGATATTATTTGTAACTACCCCACTTACGAAAAAGAAATGTACTCCATTGTACAAACCTGCTGTTAGTGGAGACATTACATTCTTGGCAAGGAGACAGTCATCCATACTGATCATAAACCTCTGCAGTTCATGTAGACACAAGGAAATTTGTAAAATGACCACAATCAAAAGTGGTCCACATACTTGCAGGAGTTCCATCTCAACATCAAGTATAAGACAGGGAGCACCAACTGCGTCGTTGACTGCCTCAGCCGACCTTCAGTTGCCGCACTAACAACAATCTTACACTCCTGCGGACATGAGACCTCTGGATGGCCCCAACTCTATGAGAGAGATCCTAACTTCACCTCTACCTACCATATGTTGGGCACAAACACAACAATCACTAATTTTCATTTGCAGGACGGGTTTTTGTGCCATTTAGGCCATCTCTGCATTCCATCAAGCGAGCGAGCGAAGCTGATTTGGGAATCTCACTACAGTTGGATTGTAGGACACTTCAGCATAGAAACAACAGTGGCAGTGATGTAGTAATATTTCTATTGGCTGAAACCTTGACAGGATGTCAACAAGTATATCAGGCATGCACGGCCCGCGCCATTTCCAAATCTGCCATTAAGAAACAAGGCATGTACACCCATCTGCCTACTCCCGACATGCTCTGGGAATCCATCTCGATGGACTACATGTCGGGCATTCCTTAAACCAAGCAAGGAAATGACTATGTTTTCGTGGTTGTTGATCGATTTTCCAAGATGGCGATTCTGGTCACCTGCAAGAAGACCACCATAGTAGAGGCCACTTCCAATATCTTCTTCAAACAAGTTGGGGTACATTTTGGAATACCAAAAACCATCGTCTTAGAGAAGGACAGTTGATTCCTCAGCACATTCTGGTCGATCCTCTGGTCACAACGGGACACCAAGCTCACAAAATCCACAGCCTTCCACCCCCAAACGGATGGCCAAACCGAGGTCGTAAATATGATGATTATGCATATCTTGCACATGTACAATTCCAAGCATCCATGTACATCGGATGAGAGTCTTCCATATGTTTAGCACAATTACAACAAATCCATACATAGCTCAACCAACCATATCCCCTCTCAGGTGGGGTTGGGATTTCAACCATTGGGTCCCATGCATGTTGCACTATCCCTTTCATCCACACAAGAAGAATCGTCACATGAGCAAACCAAAGCCGACAAAGCCACTCGATTCATTGAACGAATCCAACACATCCTCCAACAGGTTCAAGATATTTTGTAGAAGTCCAATGCCAAGTACAAGCAGTGCCATGATCAACAATGGGTGCCACACAAGTTTAAGGTGGAAGATAAAGTTTGGCTGCATTGGAAGAAAGAACACCTTACATGACCCCATTAGAAGCTTCGTCCACTCCACTATGGATCTTACACCATCACTGAGGGGGTGGGTGACAATGCTTTTGAGCTCACCATTCCCCCCTTCCTTGGCTTGCACCTTGTGTTTAATGTGGACCTCCTTCGACCATACTCTCCACCCTTATTTGACACCTTAGAGATAGAAGATCAATTGACATTGGTAGAGCTCACCCATGACTACATGGAACAGGTCTCCACTTATCATATCATGGACACACAGGTCAAGGTAGCTCACCAATAGAAGCTTCAACTTTATCAGGTTGTCAAAGAGGAGCATCTCTTGCACCAAGGCAAGTGGCTCACTAGGGCCAAATTCAACAGAAATTTCCTCATCTGATGGGGGAACTCAATGCAATGGATATCATTGCTTCCTAAGGAGGGAGGATTGATACAGGTGGATATCGGTGTCCACCCACCTCTTCCAACTGTCTCACATACAACTTTCATCTTGGCAGTTTTTTTCTAGCTTTTCGAGTCCCAAACTTTCGAGGTCGTTTTGATGCCCTAAACGACGTTTTTTGGACTTTTGGAAGTTGTAATTCTCGGATAAACCTTTCCGACGAGGTATCGAACACCCCAAACAGAGATCATATACAAAATTTACGACCCCGAGAAGTTGATGTACCAACTTACCCCATCGGGGCCCACATGACTTTTGGCGCTTCATCTCCTAGGGTTAGGTTTTTAGATGTCTAGGGTTTTATGTTTACTTTTGTATGCTAAAGAGGTCCAAAGGCCTCATTATAAGGTGCTCAGATGAATGCGCATAGCCGCCACATCTCTTCTCAGAGATTAGCTACCACCATTTGAGCAAGATTGTTTTCATTCTGCATTTTACAGTTTCAACAGATTTCTTTATTGAATAGAAGTTAAGTTCCATTGTATAGTTGTTATTGTTCTCTGTAGATCTGTGTTGATGTTATAAATATGTGTTTCATTTCATTCTGCTCATAAATCCGGATCAAATTGATATGGGTAATCAATCATGTGCGTGTGTGTTCGTTTTTCCAGGCAAGGGAGAGATGGGTTTGTTGGTTTTCATTTCTCCTAGGGGAAAGCATCATGGTAGAAGATCAAGCAAGTTCACAGACCCTCCTTCGTTTGATTCCATTCTACTCCTCGACGATATCTTGGTCTCTATATTCCTTTGTCTTTCTATCGAGCATAACCATTTGCATTTTCATTATCTTTTAAGAGTTAAAGGCCTTTTGTTCAGGTTTGTTGACATTCATATTGGAAAAAGTATTGTGTTTTTGATGGGGTTTGGGGCCATTGAAACCCTTATTTTCATCTGTCCATATGAGGTTTTCGTTATCATCGGGCGGTGGTTGGGTATTTTAGTTGGAGAGCAATTTATCAGCTTTTTCAGTGCACATATAATTTTTGGGCATCTATTTATCACCAAGATTTCATTCTCAGAGACTGTTGGTTTCTCCCCTAATCGCCTTCATATAAACCTCTGGCAGTGGGATTGTAGTAAGCTCCTCAGGGTTTATGAATTTTGGACCTTCTCTCATGCCATCGAGAGTCTGTCCATTGATCTAAGTAATTGGTATGTTGTGTTGTTGGGTTTTAAAATCGATCCCCTCACCCCTCGAGGTGTCTTCTTCAATCTGGGAACAAAGAACCCTTTAGGTGATTTAATTGACCTTGGAAAACATTTGTTCATAAGATTCGATTGTTTTGAATTTGTTACAACAATCAAGTTACCTTCATCCGGGTTCCTTTCTAGCAAGTGGTGGTATTTTACTTGCCTCCATTGGGGCTTCAAATTCTTGGATAATTATTAGAGAAAATATGAAAACTTGGGGAATCCTCATCACCTCATTATGGACCCCACTTGGACTGACATCAAGCACATTTTGTGCAGACATGAAGAATGGTTGAAGGTAACATGGTGAATTACAACCAAGTTTTAAGCAAGGTCAGTGGAATCGAACTGATTATAACTACATTCCTGCAACATATTGATACTTTAGAGCTAGAAAGACAAAGAACTAGTGCTCTTGAGCAGACCATGGCAACACTCTGTCATCACATGGACACTCTGGAACAAGAATTTAGCAATTAAGAACCATGGATATCCAGCAACAATCCAATTCAGACTCAAACAACCAGAATGCATTAGTATCCCATACATAAAATTTTGAAGAGGCACAAGGAGGACGAGAAGTAGAACTAATGGGAATTGAAGACAATGATCCTAGCCAAGGCGAACTTCAGGAGGCACTTGACAATGAATCAATCCTTTAAATTATGTATTTCAAATGTATTTTTGTGCTTGGGCAATATATTAAAATATATGACAACTTGACTGCACGAATGTATAAAAAGGACTTCGGTGTTTTTGATAGTAGGATAGTAGCCAAGGACTCAAACAAATTTGAGCCATATTTTGTAAACATTGTGATTATTGTTTTCCCATGGGACAACCTCCTTTATATATAAAAATATCTTCAATTCATTTAAAAAAAAACAAAATCATATGTAAAAAAAATTATAATTTTTTACTACTAATCTACATTTACATGGTTTTGCTTTTTCTATGATAAGATATGTGAGTTTTGGCGCTACAATTTCATTATCCCCTTGTAAGAACGTCCCCTCAATATTGGACTTCATACTTTGGTGACGTGTCTTCTGATAAGCGTTTAGAATTTTTGAATTGTATGGAATTTTTATTGTATATGCATCGAAAAATGGTATTAAATTTAAACTTAATGTTATAATGTTTGAACGTGCATGGAATGTTGATGGTATATCATCCAAATTTAGTATGAGAACCAAAAAAAATTCCAAATTCAACAGAAATTTCTCATCTTATGGTGGAACTCAATGCAATGGAGACCATTGCTTCCTAAGGAGGGAGGTTTGATACAGGTGGATATCGGTGTCCACCCACCTCTTCTAGCTGGCTCACATACAACTTTCATCTTGGTAGTTACAATTTTCATCTTGGCAGTTTTTTTCTATCTTTTTGAGTCCCAAACTTCCAAGGCAGTTTTGATGCCCTAAACGACATTTTTTTGGACTTTTGGGGGGCCAAGGGTTCAAAATGGCATGCCCTAACCCCCATTGGAAGTTGTACTTCTCGGATAAACCTTTCCAACGAGGTATCGAACACCCCAAACATAGATCGTATGCAAAAGTTATGACCCCGAGAAGTTGATGTACCAACTTACCCCATCGGGGCCCACGTGACTTTTAGCGCTTCATCTCCTAGGGTTAGGTTTTTTGATGTCTAGGGTTTTATGTTTACTTTTGGATGCTAAAGAGGCCCGGAGGCCTCATTGTAAGCTGCTCAGACGAATGCGCGTAGCCGCCACATCTCTTCTCAAAGATTAGCTACCACCATTCAAGCAAGATTGTTTTCATTCTGCATTTTACAATTTCAACAGATTTCTTTATTGAATAGAAGTTAAGTTCCACTGTATATATGTTATTATTCTTTGTAGATCTGTGTTTCATTTCGTTCCGCTCATAAATCTGGATCAAATTGATATGGGTAATCAATCATATGTGTGTGTGTTCATTTTTCTAGGCAAGGGAGAGATGGGTTTGTTGGTTTTCATTTCTCCTCAGGGAAAGCGTTGTGATAGGAGATCAAGCAAGTTCACATACCCTCCTTCGTTCGATTCCATTCTACTCCTCGGCGATATACTGGTCCCTACATTCCTTTATCTTTCTATCGAGCACAACCATTTGCATTTTCATTATCTTTTAAGAGTTAAAGGCCTTTTGTTCAGGTTTGTTGTCATTCATATTGGGAAAAGTATTGTGTTTGTGATGGGGTTTGGGGCCATTGAAACCCTCATTTTCATCTATCCATATGAAGTTTTCGTTATCATCGGGCGGTGGCTGGGTATTTTAGTTGGAGAGATATTTATCAGCTTTTTCACTGCACACATACGTTTTGGGCATCTATTTATCGTCAAGATTTCATTTTCAGAGACTATTGGTTACTCCCCTAATCGCCTTCATCTAAACCTATGGCAATGGTATTGTAGTAAGATCCTCATGGTTTATGAATTTTGGACCTTCTCTTGTGCCATCGGGACTCTGTCCATTGATCTAAGTAATTGGTATGTTGTGTTGCTGGGTTTTAAAATCGATCCCCTCACCCCTCAAGGTGTCTTCTTCAACCTCGGAACAAAGAATCCTTTAGGCGATTTAATTGACCTTGGAAAACATTTGTGCATAAGATTTGATTGTTTTGAATTTGTTACAACAATCAATCTGCCTTCATTCAGGTTCCTTTCTAGCAAGTGGTGGTATTTTACTTGCCTCCATTGGGGCTTCAAATTTTGGGATAATTATTAGAGAAAATATGAAAACTTGGGGAATCCTCATCACCTCATTATGGACCCCACTTGGAGTGACATCAAGCACATTTTGTGCAGACATGAAGAATGGTTGAAGGTAACATGGTGAATTACAACCAAGTTTTAAGCAAGGTCAGTGGAATCGAACTGATTATAACTACATTCCTGCAAAATGTTGATACTTTAGAGCCAGAAAGACAAAGAACTAGTGCTCTTGAGCAAACCATGGCAACACTCCTTCATCACATGGACACTCTGGAACAAGAATTTAGCAATTAAGAGCCATGGTGATGCAACAACAATCCACTTCAGACTCAGACAACAAGAATGCATTAGTATCCCATACATAAAATTTTGAAGAGGCACAAGGAAGACAAGAAGTAGAATCAATGAGAATTGAAGACAATGATCCTAGCTAAGACAAACTTCAGGGGGCACCTGACAATGAATCAATCCTTTAAATTATATATCTCAAATGTATTTTTGTACTCAGACAATATATTAAAATATATGACAACTTGACTGCACGAATGTATAAAAAAGACTTCAGTGTTTTTGATAGTAGGATAGTAGCCAAGGACTCAAACAGATTTGAGCCATATTTTGTAAACATTATGATTATTGTTTTCCCATGGGACAAGCTCCTTTATATATAAAAATATCTTCAATTCATTTAAAAAAAAACAAAATCATATTCTCAATGTAATTTTTTTTTATAATTTTTAACTACTAATCTACATTTACATGGTTTTGCTTTTTCTATGATAAGATATGTGAGTTTTGGCGCTACAATTTCATTGTCTCCTTGTAAGAACGTCCCCTCAAGATTGGACTTCATACTTTGGTAACGTGTCTTCTAATAAGCGTTTAGAATTTTTAAATTATATGGAATTTTTATTTATATGCATCGAAAAATGGTATTAAATTTAAACTTAATGTTATAATGTTTGAACGTTGATAGTATATCATCCAAATTTAGTACGAGACCCGAAAAAAAAAAAAATCCAATTATATTTGTCTAATTTAACCATAATTATATCAAATGAGTCATATGTAATCATTATTTACCTATGCTTACAATTCTATCATATGAGTCATATGTAATCATTATTTACCTATGCTTACACCATGGTTAAACGTTGCCTTTTTCCCTCTTAATACTATGATATCTAAGAAGACCAAATAAGGATAAAGCTATGTAGTGGCTAGTCCCTATAATCTTAGAATGTCGTGTTAAGTTATGCTTTGTGTTAAATTTTTATGTATTATAAAATTTAATATAAACAAAACTTTCAAATTCAAAATAAAAAGTGAGAATTCAAAATAAAAAGTGAGGAAATTTTAAAAATATTAATATTTGTTGATTTTTTTTTATATTTTTTAAATAATTCTATGGAAAACGCTAAGGTCTATTTTCATGGCCCTACAAACTCATTGTTTCCATATTATTAGCGTGGAAGTGGCCCTATAAGCTCTCAATTTCCATATTATTCACATGGAAATTGGCCATACACATCTAATGTTTCCATATTATTGGCATAGAGGTTGGCCCTACAATCTTTTTTTGGTATCACTCATCTCACACTTTATATACCCAATGGAACAAAAATGAGTTATAAATTAGAATGAATAAAGAAAAAGAAATGAAACATGTTAAGTTGCACATGAAGAAAAAAAGCCCAATGCAAAAAATCTCTATTATTTTTCCCACATCATGCACAAATTTATCAAGTAATGAAGGAAAATGAAAATGCTATACCACATGCCAAAACTTGATTTCCATGTAAGCCCTTCTACTTAGTCTCTCTAAACAAAATGGATCATACACCGACAAAATATGACTTAATAGTTGAATATTTTATTAGAATAGGGGTTCCAAATAAGCCCTTCTACTTAGTCTCTCTAAACAAAATGGATTATACACAACAAAATATGACTCATAGTTGAATATTTTATGACAAAAGGGGTGTTCATATAGCCATACATTAGTTAGATGTAGGACAAATGAAGAAAAGGGTCGTTTGGTGCATATAGTCATACATTAATTGGATTTAGGACAAATGAATGTTGAAGCAGGGCTAAGATTTATTGGATTATTAAAAATAATAATTATTTTGAATTCATATTAAAAGGGCAAAGGTGAAAGTTAGTTTTCATTATGGTTTATGAAATAAAAATAAATAAATAAAGATTAAGATTATCTTAGAAATAGATTGAAAAAAATTATATTTTATAAATTAATAATGTGTTTGAATAATGATATGACATAATGATATTTGTATTTGGGTATTATTTAAAAAAAAGAAAAGAAATTATGATAATTAGAGTTTGTGGTGTAATGACGCGACTTAAATTATGGATTTCATGTATTTAATTGAGTATGGTCCCCTTCACTTCGCAACAAGTCTTAGTTGCCCCATTAGCTCTATTCTCAACCAATATTTGTATTTGGGTATTATTTTTTTAAAAGAATAAAACAAGAAATTATGATAATTAGAGTTAGTTGTGTAATGGCACGACTTAAATTATGGACTTCGTGTATTTAATTGAGTATGGTCCCCTTCACTTCACAACAAGTCTTAGTTGCCCCATTGACTCTATTCTCAACCATTTGTTCTTTGGTTGCATCATTTTCATGATCGAACTTATTGTACCTCTCACTAGGTCCTCCTAAGATGTCAATTCTCAGTCTTTGATATGCAAATTCAAACTTTTCTTGATTTGCAAGCATGTTGCGCAATATAAGAGAAAGTGTTGTTCAATTTCTACATCGTCATTTGCACATACTTGACATAGCATTTCCTCCCATGCTTCCTTGGGATGTTTCCATCTTCCCATTTCACATCTCAAAATGTGTAGGTTGGTTCTTAATTGTGTTACTAATTGGGGAGAGTGATGGAAAGGACAAGTTATGGGAAAGAAGCATGCGATGGAGGAAAGAGGGTTATCGATGTGTAGGGGCTATGAACACAATCCATATAGGTATAGCCAGCGAGGGATAGAGTTCAGTTGCGCAAGTAAAGGACAATGCTAAATGGCTATGGGTAGTGAAGATTGTTGTTCATATGGATGCTAGAAAAGAGAGAAAGGGTGTGGTCGTATGTGTGGGAATGGACAATATGACTAGATGTATAGGTGCTTAAGAAGTGTTCACTAGAAATTTGGTTGGTGACCAAGGGCATGCAAGGGTTCTCATGGTCAACAACATATATAGGAGAAGAAGCCAATCTAAGTAATGTTATACTTTGAAGTTCATTGCCCTTAATTGTTCAATGGTGATGGATATGTTTGAGTGGTGGTCTATTCATTAAATGCCAAGTTCTTTGTTTGGTGGGTTCTTCTTCATATAAATCCATGAAGGAGTGGTTGCCACTTCTAACTATGGGTAATGAGATCGTTGTGGAAGATGAGCTTGTGATTGGTCTAAGCCCAAACACGAAGCTTGGGCACAATTCGATGCCAGTAGTTGAAGTTTTGTGTATTAAGGGCACCCCTCCTTCTAAGGAGGATTTGGAGATTGTTGTTATGTTTGGGGACTCCACATTGATGATTGTTGGTGAGGATTTGGTTATGGGGGATGTTTAGTTGAATTACGTAGACACACCAGCACAACCAATAATGGAGAATCAAACTGAGGAGATTGATATCCCCCCGCAACCTTTAGTTAATAATGAAGCCAAACCCCCTCCAAATACATACATTTTCAACTTTTTCCTTGCTAATAACAACAATTATTTTGAGGGGCATATTCACTTGGAGACTTAGGGGGGGGAGGTATTTTATTATGTATACCTTGAATGCAGAATGAGGAGGCCTTCAATTATTGGTGCTTGTTGAATTGGGAGGCCAAGGGGGTTTCATTGGACTCTTACTAGGGATTGGTGTCAAAGTATGTTTACCTTTTGTTTTACTCAAATGTTGTAGCTCACTGTGTGTTATTGGAAGCTTGAAACTAGATATATATGAAATATATATTTAATATTTATAAATTTATTATTTGTTGTCTTATTCAATGTACAACAACGTGTATAAATACACGTAAATGAGTAGAGTCACGTCTTTTTGTCTTAAGAAGACGTGACTTTACATTAAAAGTATAATTATTACATTAATGATTTAATTAGTAATTAATTAACATTTTAATATACATAAGGTATATTACAAGTCATCCCTCCTAAAAAAGTAAGCTTTGTCCTCGAATCATAGGTAAAGACGAATCATCTGAATCTTCTGTCAATCTAACTAGTGATGTTTCTTCACTAATTACATTATTTTTTAAATATATTCTCAATTGTTTCCAAGTCATTAGGTATTCTACAAAATGGCCTGCACATCCTTGAAATTTCATATTTCTTATATTCCATGATTATTGCAAGGCGACTTGAATGCTCATTTTCAAGAAGTTGAGTCTGGAAACGGGAAAGTAGCTCATTTTGCACAATCTCCAATAGCTTTTGTTGGTTGATCTAGTGCAAATAATGGGGAATTCCATCCTCACGTTTCCAACTTTCTTCCACCTTCAAGAAACAATTTGTAATCAAATCCTCTAAAATACATGAAAAAACTTTTTGACAATAGTAAGCTCCAACAACTTGAAAAACGGTCGTTTCAAAACCCAAGATGAAACGAGGTCTACCATTATCTTAAAAAATGGCCAGAAATTTTATCATTAAAATCTCCATCAACTCTTTCTCCCTCGTGCTCTCAACTAATAAGTTTCATGAGGGCATTCTTCATGTTCATCTGCATTTCATGATTATAGAGCATGCAAAAAAAAACATTGAATCTGATTTCAAGGAGTGTAGGAAGGGTGTGCATTGGAATGAAGTGGCCCTGCAATGGGTCAAACATTCGTGATGTCCATCGTGCCATCACTTCATAAATTTCACATATTCTAACAAGTTCTCTCAGCAACAAGTCATCATATTGAACACCCCTTAAATATGCTAAGACCACTAAAGCGATGTAGCCTTTAAATGAATCCCTATATTTATCATATAGTTATGCATCATGCATGTGTATGTTGAAAATAATAGCATAAACCATATTTTACTCATCTTATGTCAGCGCATAATATCCGGCTCTTTCTTCTAACCTGCTTCTTAACTTCATAATATCGTTGTAAACAATACCCCATCCTTCTTCCATATTTCTCCAAATGATCTTAATTATTCGCGAACTGCACCAAATTGACCGTTGAAACCATTGTAATATTTCTCTCCTTTCTATCTCATAAACAGAAACCCAATGAGTTGTGTTTAACACATGAGACTCCTTGATGCACACAATAACTACATCATCGTTAAATTGTATCCATTTATCTTTGTCGTATTTGGATCCTAATATGTAGGTGCTAGTATGGCCTACAACTGGGATTGATGGATCAATTTCAATAGGGCCTTGGAAGTCAGCCACTGTAATGAGTCTGTATTTATAATCTCCATGCGTCATATTTGGGATTTTGGATGAAAATTTACTGAGATCAAGGTATTTTTCGCTTTCCAACAATTCTCTAATTGTTAAATAAGTTTCTTTCTTGCATATCTCCTTTAAGTCTGAACGAGCATACCCTTTACATAAGCCTGCAATGAAATTATAGGCAATATCACACTTAATGTGTTCGCCTTTCAAAATGGATTCCAAAATTTTAGCTCTCTCGACACAACTAGGCATCCTGGCTTCAAATATCCTAGGAAGGCGATGTAGTATTGCTTCTTCCATCTCTTCGGGCCTATTGGTTGCAAAAAGAACTATAACCCTAGTGGCATGATTTGTTGTAAATCCATCCCATAAATACATGAACACTCTCTTGATATTTCTAACGCTGTCATGTTCATTAGAATGTCTTTTCCCTAAAAAAACTATCAATCTCATCAAGAAATATAATAACAGGTTGAAGCTTGTGTGCGAGTGTGAACATAGCAGTCACAAGTTTCTCAAAATCACCAAACCATTTTCTTGTAAGATTGGATGTCCTTATATTGATAAAGACAACTCTGAATTCTTTTGCAATTGTCCTTGCAAGCAATGTTTTTCCAGTTCCAGGTGGGCCACACAGCAAGATTCCTTTGGATAGACTGAGGAGATTGGAATGTCCAAGCAGATCAGGCCTCTGTAATGGAAGGATAACCAGGTCATGAAGTTCCTTTTTAATACTTTACAGCCCTCCAATTGAGTCAAAAGTGGTATCAATATCTTGAGGGTTACAAGATCAGAGGCTATCACATTTTCGTAAGAGTTTCTGTCTATATGGGGCCGACCAATCCATTTTGTGATTTCCTTCACTTTTCTCTTTCTCGCCCCTTCATATGATGCTTTCATGGGATCAAGCTTCTTAAGAAATTAATGAAAATCGGGAATATCTTTTGAATTGGTATACGTAATGTGTATTTGCATATCTTGTTTCACATTGGAGTCCCTCTTTTGATCCAATTGCTCGTACTTCATGTTCAGAATATTGAAATTTTATAGTGTGGTTGTGAGGTTTGTTTTAGCGCAGATCAAATCGATTGGTACTACACCATATGGATCCCCTTGTATGCCATCGTAAGCACAAACTTCACCACCAAAACCACCATCGTCAATATCAAAACCGCTCTTGTTGTAACCCGGATATTTTCCAACGAGGGTTTCATAATCTTTCTGATCAAAACCAGGGTGTTGAAAGGAATAACGGTTCTCATATTCATCCACGTTGGGTCTATCTTCATCTTTGTTGTTTTCATCTTCATCCAAGCTACGACTACAGTTATTACTATCATCGTTAGTATTACCATTAATGATGCGCAATAAGGAGGATGAAGGAATTACCTTGGCGACCTCAGGGTTCGTCTTGGTGATGGAGGGATTCTTCAGGTTTTCTTCTTGAAGCGAGACTTGGTTTTGGCGGAAACCCCTCTCCTTTAAGTATGCCAAGACTGCCTTCTCTAATTGTTCTTCTATTATTTCATTCACATAATTCTTCATTTCTTCGAGAGTGTTTCTCATATTTTCCATAATGGTTTTAATTTTCATGTTTTTAAGAATGATATTTTCCATCTTGAATGCACGTGCTTTTGGCTTTCACCAAGCTTTCATTCTGATACCAATTGGAAGCTTGAAACTAGACATATATGAAATATATATTTAATATTTATAAATGTATTATTCGTTGTCTTATTCAATGTACAACAACATGTGTAAATACACGTAAATGAGTAGAGTCATGTATTTTTATCTTTTTATCTTAAAAAGACATGACTTTACATTAAAAGTATAATTATTACATTAATGATTTAATTATTAATTAATTAACATTGTAATATACATAAGGTATATTACAATTATAGTTTGGTATCTGGAACATTGTTGGATACCTTGCTTATGTTCAGTCATGGAGGGAAATTTTCACAAAGGATTGTGGGCAAGCTAACTCTCTGCACCGATTTGAATTCCTAGCCCTGCCAATTGATATGTGTCCTTTTGTTGACTTATTTTCTCATAGATTTGGTAAAGTTATTATCCTAGGCAACCAACAAAATTATGTTAGAAATCCTATTAGGGTGGTATTTCTTATGGTGGTTCATGTGGGGTTTTAGTGTAGGGTTTTGGTGTATTGGTGGTTTATCCTAGGGTTAATAGTTCTTCCTTGGTGGTGGGGTAGCCTCGAGTGCACCAGAACAAAGAACCTATGGTCAAGGGTGTCTTGTTTCATTCTAGGTCTGGAAGATGGAGATTGATACAAGATGGAAGGTTAAGTGTAACAAGCAAAATGATGTTTCCTCCCTAACTTGTGTGCATAGGTAAATAGGAGATTTGATGCCTAAATTGTTGGTGAAGTTCTATAAGGATACAATGGCTCACTCGCCTAATCATAATATACTAAATTTAGAGAGATTGGAGAGGGACGACTAGTACAATAGTTCAGGTCTTCATCTTCCTTTAGAATGAAGATCTCTCTATTATCGTGGAATGTGTGAGGGATGATGATTCCCAATAGAAAGTAGATTGTACAAGGTGTTTTGTAGTGTTTTTGGTCGGATGTGGTCTTTATGTAGGAGGTCAAGTTGGTTGGATTCGAGTTTTAAAACCAAGTGAATTATTGTTGGAATGGCCCTTTTTGGGATTTAGATTAATGCATGGAGAGTGGAGGGGTGGTGGTTTCACTTTCTTCCTATTCGCAAAACAAATTGGTAGCTTTTGGCTTAGACCCTAAGGATCTATGTGTCTAGGTCACTCTTTTTATTTAGGATCAAGTGATAACGTTTCATCTTATTTATGCTCATAATCATACTTCAGAGCATGGTAGACTCTGCGATTGGATGGCCTCTTCTCTTCTCACTATGAAGTGGATTGTTGGAGGGGATTTTAACATGGTGGAACATGATGGTGATTGATGTGAAGGCATAATTTTTGTGATCAATGATTCAAGGAAGCAAGATTGGTTCCATTGTAAGGACTCTTTAGATGTTTGACCCTAGTTAGAATTAATAGGGGCTTGAATATGGAAATTAGTTCACCTAGAATAACTATAGACAAGGGTGTGACAAGGTTCATGCTCAAATGGAATGCTTCTATAGTCCCCTAGAGGATATGTTATTTTAAGGCAAGAACAACCTTGTAGATGTGGTAGGTTCGAACCACCTTCTATTTCAAAATATGATCTCTTTTGGTCCCTCGTTTGATTCACCAAATTTTTCATTGTTCAAGTTGGACATGTCTCACTTAGATTCAAAGGACTTCCATGCCTTATATTAGAGATTTTGGAGCCTCTCCCCTGAGCTAGTAGGTGCTCAAGGGTGGATCTTTTGGTTGGAGGTTATGATTTGTTACACTGTTAAGTTCGTGAGAGGTTGGGGTTAGATTATGGCCCATAAGCAGAGAAAGGAGTTACAAGTGGCATGACTTAGGCTTGAGAAGATTCACATCTTTCTTGAATAGGATCTCCATAATGTGACTCTTCAAGAGGACTTGGTTGCAAGATTGAAGATGGTTGTTCACAAAGGTGAGGACTATCTTTCAAGGGGTGCTATGGTTTTTTCCCATTTATGATGGATTTGGGAGTGAGATGAGGTATCCAAGTTGTACTTCGACTTCTTCAAGAGGAAAGTGGTTGCTAACTAGGTGCTTGGTCTTCATATGAAAAATGGTTCCTTTGCAAATGACCCTTTTAAAAGGTATGTTTAGTTCTTATTCTCGAAATATTTTTTCTCCTTATCCTCTAACATATAAGGTGATGGCTGCTAAAGATGCTTGTTGCAAGGTTGGTTGGCCATATTATTTTAACAATTTCAATTTTCAATTATAAAGATGTTGGGTTAATACTCCTATTTCCTTAGTTGTCTTATGCTAAGGGGACAGGGACACTCTTCCAATGCCAACATCACTTTTGAGGTTCAAAGCAAGAGTTTATGTTGCAATTCTTAGAAATTGTTGTGATTAGGCCATTCCAATTAGTATTTTTAAACAAAATGGATTATTATTAATAAAGAAAATATGGCTTATATATTATATATAAACTATGGGAAATCGGTAACTCGTTAGAGTAATATAGCTAGGCTCGAGATAAAACCAATCAGTTGCCACTATAACCCAAGATTATATATCCAACAACTTGCTAGCCATATATACCAATAACTTATGACTTAGCAAGGGTTAAGACATCCAAAGAACCATGAGGGGGTCCAACTCTTAGGGGGAATCTACCCAACCTGCTAGCCAGATATACAAATAACTTATGAATTAGCAAGGGTCAAGACATTTGAAGACACATCGATGAGGGGGTCCAACTCTTATGGGAATCTACCCTTCTAGCCTTATCACAATGGGCCAAATGTCTCATCATGGATTTGAACTCGGGTGGGAACACTATGAGACCTACCTACCAACTATTCTAATTATTGCCCCTTGCCTATAACTTTAAGAATATTTTATTAAATATTGGGGGGACATCTCGAACAAGGTAGCTGGGGGAGTTATTAACCCCGGCCGCCAGCCCTTGCCCATTAATTCCTCCATGGTCTACACCATGCGAAGATTAATGTTAGTGCGCCTGGATGGGCTCTTGGGCGAGCGAACCAGCCAGGAAAGGCGTACCAGAAGAACGCAACAATCACTTCACACTTCAATGGAGTTTGCAGAGGTCACCTCTGGCTCCCATGGGGATAAGAGACGTAACCCAGCTCATTCCAACCCACTCCCTCCCCGGTGAAATCTCTCTGTGGATTTATCCCTCGGCTCTCATGCGAAAAACCGCACTATTGTTCTTCTCTCAGTGGAAACGTTCCTCGGCTCTCAGGCAAACAATTTTTTTATTCGTCTCTTTGTGATAACTCCCCTCTCTGCCTCCCTCCGCTCCAACTTGCTTCTTCCCCTAGCTTTTTTCCTGCCCCACCTCCATCTTTACACCCCCCACACCATGCCTCGAGAGAGTGGGAAGTCCAAGAGGGGTGCTCGCAACAAGAGAACCCTCTCTCGGACCAACAGAATCACCACCTCCCAACGTGCACTCATCACCCACTTTGCCCACTCTCACCATTCCACCCAAAGGACACAGTCGACTCCTCTGCAATTCCTTGAAGCTAGCTTGGTAAAATTGGAGGTGACCTCCTCCATGACTCACTTTCACCCACACCCACCACAGTTGCACAGTCCGAGAAGCCCTCAGGTTCTGGGTTTTTTGTCTTTCTAGTTGCAGATTTGGTGGTACAATAGGATAGATGTTTTAGCAACTTTTTTCCACCAAGTCTGTATAGCTATAATCATGGTGGGTCTGTACATATCCAACCTTAGCAGAATTAGCGGAAGATTGCAGAACTTAGTCTGCATATTTTTTATTTCGTAGACAAACTGTAACTTTTGGCATAAGCACTCTAGTTCCAGCAAGGCTAGAGCACAAAAACACATGTCAATTTTTGAACAGCTTGTAGCCACCTATTCTGGTTTCCCTCTCATGGCGGAACAAGTGGCCAACACCTATCATTGTATAGCTTTTGATCGTTATTAATACAAGGTTCTAAACTTTTCTTTACAAAAAAAAAGAATATTTTATTAAACAAAGGGTTTGGTGTACATAGCGCACATTAGTTATATGCAAGACAAATGGATGTTAAAAATAGGGGCTAGGATTAAATGGATTCAAAATTGTTAGGGTGAGGATGATCTTTCATTTCGTGTTTATGATATTAAAAAAAAATCAAATCAAAATATTGGGATAATCTAGCAAATAGATAGATTAAAAAATCTGTTATTAAATAAATGATTAGATTGAATAAGTATATGAGATAATGAAATTTTTAGTTAGGTGTCTTTTTTAAATAAAAAATTATGATAATTAAAGTTAGTGATGTAGTGGTACGACTCAAATCATGGAATTTGTTTATTTAATTGAGTATAGTTCATTTCTCTCATGATAAAGGTTAGTTACCATGTTGACTTGTTGATATTTAGATTTTTCAAGATCTCAACAAAAAAATTATGAGGATAAATCCCCCTATGTTTTTAAAGAGGTGGTGCTCCTTTTTTATTGCTTAAGATGGATTATGAAAATACAGTTTATATATATATATATATATATATATATATATATATATATATATATGTATATATAAGATTAACACATTCCTCACATCCATCAAAATATAAGCAAGATTTGGTCATATCATAAGACAAAAAATATATCATGCCACAATGCAAAGAACTTTAAATGAGTATTGCATTCAAAACTGAAAAAGAATTTGATGAGCATACTCCAAAAATCTCATACTTGAAGATCTCAAAGTTTGAGAAATCATTAAAGTTCTGCCCCGAAATAGTTCTCTAGGGAGTTTCAAAAAAAAAAATTGTTTGGTTTTACACTGAAATGAAAAAATTAAAATAAAATCGTTCACCCAAACAGATTGGGATGGGGCTCTCGTGGACCTTTAAAAGATAGAACCGGACTTGGAAGAAAAGAGAAAAAAAATTAGAAATCGACTATGATTTTTCAATGAATGAAAAGACATAAGCTGTATGATTTCCAAATGAGAAATATAGAATATGGGAAATTATGAAAAATGACCTCTTGACTTACAATGATGGATTCTCTCTACTTCATTTGTTGGCTCGGATGTATTTTATAGTTTCTTTTGTTGGAATTTCCTGACCGGTTGCAATTGCTTTCTCCTGATTTGATTCAGTTATTTTGGTTAAAGCGTTCTTTAACCAATTATCAATATATTATCTCATTGGCACAATCGTTATTTCTTGTCTCACTTTAATATCAAATAATGAGTTTTCAAGATCATTAAAATCCATCGAGATTTGATGGAGGGTATCCTCAATATCATTATTTATGTTCACATAACAGACCAACCAACTTTCTACCTCTTCCTCTGAATATTCGGTCAGGTTGTTGAACTTTTCTACTGATGCAATTTTTAACAAGTCTATTTTTTCTTCCATTTGTTCCTTTGACATGAGTATTGAATTCATAAGTAAGTGTGGGTCCTCCACGTCTTCAATCGACCCGACTTGTTCTTACTCAATCAACTTTAAAATATAATTCACCCCTTTTTATACTTATGACATCGCACTCAGCTAACATTTCCTTTAAACTTTTGATTCTCTTGAGCTAACATGCCTTTAAATGTTTTAAACATATTGTTGAAGGCAAATCCTATTCTTTTCTCCAAAAGTCACTAAGACCTAAGACTTTTGCAATAAAAGTTGGTATAGCTCCTTTATAAAATTCTTCATTGTTTTCAAGGTCTGCCTGAAGATATTGCCTGAAATGTGTTATTCTTGAACATAAAGAGACAAAGCTGGTTGTCAACTCCTAGGTTTCAAGAATCAAGGACATTCTCTTTTGAATATTGTCGTTGACATATCTCCTGATAGAGGCTACAAAACTTCATGTTCCTTTTAATATTGATCTTGATTATAGTCTTCCTTCAAGATTTCTCAAGGGTTGTATGGTGGCGATAGGACTAGAAAACAATGGTGGGGGAATTAGGGAATTTTCCAATTCTCTTACTCCTTTTAAAATTTCATTTTAATTTTTTGTATCTCCGATTGACAACTTTAAAGCTTATCATGTGGCCTCATGAAATTCCATGACTTTGGAGGGTGGAACCCCTTGAAAGTCAAATTTTGAATTCCATTTCTCTTGAATTTTCAGATTTTTTTGAATTGACCTTTTCAATGACTAACTTTCTTGAATTTTTGTTGGATGTAGCACAATGCAGGGTAAGTGACTCTTCTTCAAATATAATTGGCCTTTTGAGTAGCCAATTCTCTTGCAATTGTCATGTTTTCTTGTAATCTATGTTCTTCACCTGCAATTTCTATTTCTTCAACATTAATTTTGATTTCCATGTCTTCCGGGCCAATTTCATTTCTAGGTATGTCTTTATTTTCTCCCTCTTTATTTGTACCTCTCTTCCTCTTACAAGCAATTGGGAGTTTGTGTGTGGATTCTCAAGATTTCCCTTAGGAGGGTTTTATTCTCCTCTGTCATCAGACTTATCAATTGAAGACTTTCTTTGTTCTTGAATTAAACTTTGGGATTTTCCTCTAGATGGGCCGATTTTTTTAGAAACATTTGAGGACAGTGAACTTCTCTCGTTTACAACTCTTCCTCGCTGACTGTGCTAATCATTAGTACTGAATACTGTCTCAATATATTTTTACAGATTTTCCACAGGTATCCCTTGAGGGTTTTCACTGTCACCTTCTTCTTCTCCTAATAAGAATGTTTTTGCAAATGACATGTTATATCCTATTGATGTCGTGCGTGTCATGAATAACTGATTAGATTCAAAACCCTTTTTTTTTCATTTTCTTTCTTGAGATTAAATAAATCAAATTGGGTTGAGATTTCATCAAGATGGAAATGATTTTTTAATTTATTTCCCCAATTTGCCATGCTAATGGGACGAACTATTTTTTTCCTTTTCTGGTTAAAAAAGTGAACCCAAAATTTATATTGTTTACATATCTCAACTATAAATATTTTATCAGAAACATAGTATGGTAAGTATGAAGGTTTCTCATGTGAACAATAGAGTCTGATAACACTAAATTTTCCATGGATCCAAAACTTCCTTTCCCAGCTAAGAAAGATGCAACCTCGTGTGATAATATTGACGTATTGGGTCCATAAATTAAACTTTTGAAAGCAGAGATAAAAGCATCATTCACTTCATAGAAGTTATACACAACCTTTTGCTTCCAGAGTGCAAGGTACCACATTTGTACAGGGTCGAATTTATAGTTAACCTTTTTAGCTAAGGGTAGGCCTTTGAACACGTTACAGTAACTCATGACAAAAATCAAATATGAAGAAAGTAGAAATTTTTATTCTTTCATAAATTTCCCAATTGAAAAGATAACTCACTTGAAATAATCATGGCCTGGTCAAAGATGGCATTCTCATGAATTGAAAAATACATTATGTACAAAGCAAGTTTAGGAACAATAGTCGTACATTCCTGTCAATTTATTCTAGAAAATAACCATGACATTTCTCGATACGAGTTCTTTAGTGAACATACTTGAATATTTGAGAGGTCTTCAAGAAAAATTTCCAAGTCTTTAAGGTAGTCCTGCAAAATTTCAAATCCTCCTTTTTTGTATTCAGGAAATCTTTAGCTTCGACGCTCTTGAAAACCATCGTTGGTTCGAGGATTATGAACTTCCTTTTAAAAGTTGAGCGAGATAAAGAGATGGGTGATTCTCCTTGTAACTAAATAATTCTCATTTCTTTTGTTAAGTATATGTTTTCATTGATGTCAAAATGATCTTGGACATAGTCATTTATAACGCAATAACAGACAGAGGAATTTGTGAAAGCATAAAAACAGAAGTGCGCAGAAGGATCAAAGGATCAACATCGTAGGAAAGGATAAATGGTGCAGAATCCATGGCACAAAGTATGGCGCACAGATAGAGGAAGTCGTGAAAGGATGAAAACACAACATAAGTGCGCAGAAGAAGGAAATGATCAATGGAATAGAGGAATATTTTGAAAAGAATGTGCAGAAGAAGATCATTGGTTGAGATCTATCAAGCAGTGGACAGAGGTGACCGAGTTTTCCATAAGTGTGCATAGAACAGGAGGATGACCTATGACACAGTATAGAAGTGAAGTGGAATGCGATGAATTCCCTTGTCCGTGATCGCGAAGTGAATCAATGAATGTTTATGCTACAACGCGATGATGTTTGTGCAAAGATTGGAGAGTGTCTTGAGAAAAGTGATCAAGTAGACTTCGACGGAGTATGTGGAATATTTCGTAGATGAAAATCTGCAAGGATCCTTGAGCCAGTGCAACGAATGGCGTAGTGGAGTGTGATGAGATGAAGTCTAAAGTGGAATGCAGTGGAATGAGTAGAAGTTTGGAAGTCAAGAGAGCGAGTCACTAGGGGACGCTAATAGTTTGGTGAGGCCACTGGGTGAGCGTTTTGTAGGCCATTTGCAACAAGATGAAGACTTGTGACTTAGGCTCTTATTCTATCTATGTAATAGATGCTCTGTAAACCAGAATGTGAATTGCTACGACAATGAATTTTTTTGTAAAACAAGGAAGATTTGGTTCGTTTAATTTAGTCAAAGAATGTCTGGATCAGAATTTTGTTGACATGTAACTAATTGGACTTTTATTTTATCAAGATTTGTCCACAATGTAATTGTCATGTGTCCACATACTTTATTTAGACAAAATTTTAAATGACGGGAGTTTGATGAGCTCAAAGTTTGTCCATAATGTAACTATTATATGTCCACATAAAGTTAGTAGAACTAAGACTGAGACAATATAAATAGAAATTTGTGGTGTTCTCTGCATGTGAGTATTATGAATACAAGGAACGATCAAGTTTATAAGGAGACGAACCAGAGATATATCAAATCACCTTGATGTATAGATAAAAGTCTTGAGAAAAGTTAATTTGAGCAGAGAAATTCTTTAGAGAAAAATGAAAATAGGGAGGCAGGGCGATGCAAGGTAGAGGAATAGTGTCCTCACTCAACAAGTTGGTTTCGGAGAGGAATGGTGTGCTCACTAATTACTGCAAGTCAGAGCTTTCAATTTTTCAAGGTGGCAGGGTGGTGATATCCTTGAGTTGGAGCTCACTTAGGATTGGTTTCCTCTCTACAAGTTGGAGCCTGTGTTCTAGGGAGCTAGTGCTTCCTTCCAATTGGTGTTGGTAAAGCTAGGGGGTTGGATCCTCCTTTGAGTATATGCTCATAAAATAAATGTAATTCTTGATTGATAGAAGAAGAAGAAGATTTGTGGTTTTTTCTCGTATGGGTTTCCACGTAAAATATTTGTGTACTATGTCTTTGTGTTATGGTTAATTATCTACATATCTTTTCTTTGTGTTATATTTAATTCTCTGCATAGCTTATGATTGAGTATGTGATGACTAGTTGAGATGGTAAAAAGAAAAGGTGGTGAAAATATGTGCAATACCGATTCAACCCCCCCCC
>ML780646.1:354061-370391 GCA_009831015.1 Picea engelmannii | reverse complement strand
CTCAATTAGTGATAGGGTTTGGACCTTCTAGAATATTCTTGAAACTCCACATGTGGCTAGCCCCATATGTGTGAGTAATGGGGGTTGACATGGCATCCACTCATACCATGTTGGTCAATAAGGTAGGTCAACTTGCGAGAGGCGTAACTTTTTCATACGATCTTCGATTGAGGTGATTTTTGCACCGTTGGAAAGGTATCGGTGTGTAGATCAACGTCAAGGGTGTATGATTAAGTTATAGACATTGTAAATCCAAAATAATTCATTTAATGCCTCAAAATGAATCCGAAAGATTCTGGACCCCAATTTTTTTGATTCCTACAAATTTTCCACCCAAAAAATACCAAGATATATGAAAAATTATTTGATGATCCAATTTGAATCATACATAGTCATGTCGATGCTTACTCATGGGTAACCCATAAAGAAAGTCTACATTGAAAAATTCCCAAGGTATTGAAGAAACAGGAAATGGTGTATACACGCCCAAATGATAGTTAGTTGGTTTAGCAATGGAATAAGGAACATAAGATGTGAGGTAGCATTCAACATCTTGTCTCATGCAAGACTAGTAGAACTACCATGCAAGGTAGATATTGTCTTTCTCACTTCAATGTGTCTAGAAAATTTGAAGAAATGAGATTCCCAAATCAACTAGTCTCTAGGTTCACCTACAGGTACACATTACTTATTTGTTCACATTCTAAAGATGGACCCAAATGTGGTCCAAAATGTCGATACAACAAACTCTTATGTAGTTATCCTTGAAGCACAACAACCAAACATATCTTATTGCGTAAGGTGGAAAAAAAAGAGTATCATGCCACAGATGGAAATCAACCATATCTATAATAGGTTCTATGGAGGTAGTGTTGTGCCCATGTTAAAGAGAATTGAATATTGTTGTGAAATTTGCATCATTGTTGTACAAATCTATCCATCCTTTTATGTTACAATGCTTGGTGTCAAGAACAACTACAAGTGATAATGACGATCTACTCAAACAATTAGTCACCTTGTTGACTTTTCCTTTCCTATGCTCGATGCCTACATTCTCCAACTTGCTTTGGGTCTAGAGAAACTGCAAAGGCTTGTGATTGGAATTTATTATTGTCATATTTACTAGTCTAATGAAATGTTGGCACTGTTGAATTATTTGTACAATGGAGTACAATTCTCTCTCATAAGTAGAGAAGTTGTGCACAACATCAATGAATGGCTTGGAGAGAAAAGAGATGGGATGTCCATGCTCAATGAGGATAGGCCCCATGGTGTAATTAGAGGCATTGAATTCTATTTCAAAAGGCTGAGAGGGATCTGGAAGTGCCAAGACAGATGCAATATAGATCTTCTTCTTCACTTGGTTGAAGGCTCGTTGTTGCATCTCGGTCCAAGAGAATAAATATTTCTTCAAATTCCCTCTCAACAACTTGTTGAGTGGCCATAGTAGGTTTGATGAACTTGGAACTAAACATTGTAAGTTTTAAACCTGTGAAGTAAAGAAATGCATATAGATTCTTAAGCAAAACATAATTTAATCAATGGCTCATACATAGAGTACATAGAGATTTTATACCGAAAACCCTCAACCGGGAAAACCTTTCTTATATTCATTATGTCGAATTTCACCATTCATCATACAATATATACAATGCTTTTAGGTATTCCGTACATACCAAAACCCTAATCCTTTAATCTGGGATTAATTTACAAAACCGCTAAAAATTGCAAAATCTGCTACAAATAGCAAAAACCGCCCAAAAAAAAAAATTCGACGAACGCAAAGCGTAACCAGGGGGGGCATACCTACCCCCCGCTGGGACCCCCCTAGGAAAGCGCTTGGCGCACATGCCAAAACAGACCACTAGTACAAGGGATCGTCAGAGGCAGTTGTCATATCTGACGTGCCCACACACACACATGCAAAGAATATAACACATACCCAACAAACATATGTAGAAGTTCAAAAACCCAAAAAAGTATGCAACTCAGTAAGGTTTTGAGGTTGCAACCAATTCTATACATCTTCATTTTTTCAAGATCCACCCAAACTTCATGTATGCTAATGACGAATCCAAGGTAGAGAATGGATGTCATGGTGAATGAATATTTGGATAAATTTTCCTAAAACTTATGTCTTTAGAGTGTATATAATACTTACTCAACCTGTTGGAGGTGTTCATCCCATTATTTAGTGAAATATGTCATTAAAGTACACCTCTACAAACTATTTTAAGAAGGGTTTCAACACATCATTCATCAATGTCATAAATTTTGATGGGGCACTTGTAAGACCAAAGGGCATCGCTAACCATTCAAACAATCCTTCTCTAGATTTGAATTTAATTTTCCAAACGTCTTCAGGGTGTATTGGAACCTAATGTTATCCATCTTGAGATCAATCTTAATGAAGCACTATATTTCCTTAACTGATCCAAGAGGTTATCCATATGAGGTAATATATATCAATTATTCACTATTGTCTTGTTCAAAACTCTATAATCTATGAAAAAATGCCACATACCATCTTTCTTTGGCACCAGGGCTCTCTATTTGATCTTTCTAATGTCCATTAGCTCTTATATTTAATGGAGAACTTCATCATTCTCCCATAAAGATCTATGACAAAGTGGACCCTTGGGAAATTATGATCCTAGAATGAGGTTGATCCCATGTTGTATTGAACAATGCACTTGCACTCCTTTTAGGTCCTCATAAACTCACTACATTGTTTCAAGGTTGCATCAAATTGTAGTTGTTGTTGTGCACCTTGTTCTCTTTCAATTGAAAAGACACATTTGTCATTGAAACCTGATTTCCTTGTTGGTATGAATATCAAGAGAACAAACCTCTGCAAATGACCAATTATCTTTCTAGCCTACTTGGCTAACACAAGATTCATCATTTAAAATGGTGAAGATGCAATGATAGTTTATGTGGAACCCACAAATTGTACATGCCACTTTTGAGGTCTAGACTCACATTTCCCATGTCAATCCCATATGTAGTGTCATCTAAGGATGAGAATAGATAATTCCAATGGTGCAACATTATAGAGGACCTTGTCCTACAATGGTTGGATAGTATATGGTACATTGCATTATTTCTTGACCAGAACTTCCTTCCCTTTCTATATCCCTCCCAAGGAATAGTGTTGAATATGCTCAACAACTTTCAGTTTAGTCCATGTGGATTTTGGGGATATGGTGTTATTTTGGATTCCACCATCAATCATAATGTGCACATGTTGTCCTTTCACACAGAACTTGGTATGAAATAGTCTCTCTTGTTCTTCCTTGTCTCTTGGTGTTACAAAAAGTAGTTGCTAGACGTTTTATGTCACAACAGAGGGTTGTGCAATTGTGACACACTAATGAACAACATTGTGGGCTTGTAGCATTGGTAGTGTCACTAGTATTAATCACAAAACATGTCATGGGTCCATGGTGAGTATTAATGTTCTTACACATTTCCATGATCGTGGTTCGTACACTATTCATTCAAGTGAGTGAATGTTTGATGATGGTCACACCATGTTTCTATGGTAGGCTTCTTGGAACCACTGGTAGATTCAGGACTTTACATGTACTACTTTACTTCTACTAGAACCTGCATTTACTAATGTCTTTATCCTTAACAAATTTGGACTCAAATGATATTTTTTCAACTTTACTATTTTACTTTTGAGTTTTCCCTTCATTCCAGTGATTGAACTTATCTTCCAACTTTTTTGCAAATTAGTAAGCATCTCCCAACATGTTAATAGTTAGGAATTCTAATTATAATTTCATATACTAGTGCAATAATACCTCGAGTTTCAAAATTCTCAAGCGTTAAAGGCTTATATCATCCACTTTAATCAACACCCAATGAAATTATCCACTAAAGTATGGGACAAATTGACATTACTTTTGGAGCAATCTTTTCTAATATGCATTCATCATTGAGGTGTCCTATCAGATATAATTATCTTTCAAGGTTACCTTGAGTTCTTCCCACATTGCCAGGGGTTGCTACACTTCTTTGCACTATTGTGTAAAGGAATCCCACCATGAAAGTCCATACCCCACAAATATTAGAATTGCAGATGCAATCTTCTCTTCGTTAGAAAATTGATTCACATCAAAATATGATTCAACTTATTGCAACCATCCATCTAGGGATTTGCATCAACTTCTCCTTTCAATAAAGGAATTTCAACATGTACATTTACTTTGAATTGGTTTCTTCCTTTGATCAGTGCATCGAATCCATGATTGGAATTTTTGTAGAGATTATCCCTAGGTGCGAGGCATCACATCACTTCTACCATTTGATCATGCATTTTTTTTTATCTTTGTCTGCACGAGCCTAGACTAGGGATTGTGTGGCAGAGAAGGGGATCTGATTCCTTGGGTTGTGCGAGTTGAAGGAGAAAGAGATATCGTGGATTGGTGATCCAGATTTTATGAGCAGAACGAAATGAATATAGATCTATATTATTAACACAGAGATATAATGAACAATAAAAGAGATACAGTAAAACTTGGCTTCTATTCATTAAAGAAATATGTTGAAACTGTAAAATGGAGACTGAAACAAGTTTGCTAGAATGGTGGTGGCTTATCTCTGAGAAGAGATGTGATGGTTGTGCTCATTCGCAAGAAAATGAGTACAATGAGGCTCTAAAGATGTTTTTATATTAAACATGAATGTCAAAACCATAGAAATCCAGAAACCTAACCCTAGGAGATGAAACACCAAAAGTCATGTGGGCCCCGTTGGGGTAAGTTGGTACATCAAATTCTCAGGGTCGTAACTTTTGCATACGATCTCCATTTTAGGCGCATGATAGTCTGTTGGAAAGGTATATCCAAGGAATACACATTATGTCATTGCACTTTAACTTTTTCTACGATGTGATTGTGGTGGGCACAAAAAAAATTGTTTAGGGCCTCAAAATGGCCATGAAAGTTTGGGACTCGAAAAGCTAGAAAAAAACTGCCAAGATGAAAACTGAAATTGCCAAGACAACATCTGTATGTGAGCCAGTTGGAATAGGTGGGTGGCCATCGATATCCACCTGGATCAATCCTCCCCCCTTAGGAATCAATGGTCTCCATTGCGTTGAGTTCCCCCATCAGATGAGGAAATTTCTGTTGAATTTGGCCCCAGGTGAGCCACTTTCCTTGGTCCAGAAGCTGCCCTACTTTGACAACATGATAAAGATGAAACTTCTATTGGCGAGTTCCCTTGATATGTGTGTCCACGATCTGATAAGTGGTTTCTTGTTCCATGCAATCAAGGTTGAGGTCTATCGGTGTCAATTGTTCTACTACCTTTGAGGTGTCCAATAATGGTGAAATGTATGGTTGAAGGAGGTCCACATTAAACACTGGGAGAAAACCAAGGAAGGGAGGAATGTTGATCTCAAAATCATTGTCATCCACAACCTTGGTGATTGTATAAGGTCCATAGCGAAGTGGACGAAGCTTCCGATGGGGTGTTGTAAGGATTTATTTCTGCAAGTGCAACCAAACTTTATCTCCCACCTAAAACTTGTGTGGCACCCAGTGTTGATCATGGAGCTTCCTGTACTTGGCATTGGACTTTTGCAAAATATCTTGAACCTATTAGCGGATGTGTTGGATCCGCTTGATGAACTAGGGAGATTTTTCAGCTTCAGTTTCAGCATGGAATGAGTATGCCTGAGTGGCCGCAAGGGGTAGTGCAACATCCATGGGACCCAATGGTTGAAATTCCAACCCCACTTGAAAGGGGTTGTGGCCGGTTGAGCTAGGCATGGCTCTCTTGTAGCTATGTTGAACATAGCGAAGACTCTCATCCCATGTGTGGGGATGTTTGGAATTGTACATGCGCGGGATATGCATGATCATCTAATTGACAACCTCGGTTTGGTCATCCATATGTAGGTGGAAGACAATGGATTTGGTGACCTTGGTGTCCAGCAGTGATAAGAGGATCGATCAGAATGTGTTGAGGAACTAGTTGACCCAATATGAGATGGTGGTTTTTGGTATCCCAAAATGTACCCACACTCATTCGAAGAAGAGGTTGGTAGTGGCCTCTGCTATGATGATCTTCTTAAAGGCGACCATAATAACCATTTTATAAAAATAATCAACCACCATAAAAACACATTCATTTCCCCGCTTGGTGGATGGAAGGCCCGACATGTAGTCCATCAAGATGGATTCCCGGGGCCTTTCAGGAATAGGCAGAGGGGTGTACATTCTTTGTTTCTTAATGGTTGGTTTGGAAATGGCATGGGAAGTGCAAGACCTAATATAATTACTGACATCATGTTGAAGTTTCAGTCAATAAAAATGTTGTTGTAGCACTGTCATTGTCTTTTCTATGCCGAAATGTCCTTCCACCCGTCTGTAGTGGGCTTTCCAAATCAGCTTCGCTTGATCGCTTGATGGAATGTAGAGATTCCCTAGATGGCATAGCAACCTGTCCTAAAGATGGAAATTAGTCATAGTTGTGTTTACGCCCAACATTTGGTAGGTGGTGGAAAATTCACGATCTCTCTCATAGAGTTGGGGCCATCCAGAGGTATTGTGGTCACAGGAGTTTAGCACCGTGGTGAGTGTTACTACTTGAGAATGACTGAGGAAATCAACGACGTAGTTGGTGCTTCATGTCTTATACTTGATGTTGAGATGGAACTGTTGAAAGTATGTGGACCACTTCTAATGGCAGTCATTCCACAATTTTCCCTGTGTCTGTATGAACTGCAACAGCCTATGATCGGTGTGGATGACTATATTCTTCCTGAGAATGTAATGCCTCCATTGGTGGCAGGATTTCACAATGGAGTACACTTTTTTTTCATAATTAGGCTACTTATACATGACATCTGATAATTTATCACTATGATAGACCACAGGGTGTCTGTGTTGAGTGAGAACTATGCCCATAACATAGTCTGAAGAATTTGTCTTGATCTCAAAGGGTTGTTGCAGGTTAGGTAATGAAAGCACTAGGGATGAGCACAAGTGCTACTTCAAATAATCGAATGCTTGATATTGTGACAGGCTCCACACGAAATTTTCCTTACCACCACCCCTAGTTACTTGGTTGAGGTCCCATGCAATATGGGAGAATCCCAACACGAACCTGTGATAGAAATTGGAAAGGCCTAAAAAGTTTTGAAGCTCGATGAGTGTGGTTGGGGTTGGCCAGTCATGAATGACATAGATATTGGCTAGATCCACATGCACTCCATGCTCATCAGAAATGTAACCTAAGTATTGGACCCTATCCATGTCGAAGGAGCATTTTTCCAAAATTGCATATAGCTTGTGGTGTCGCAGAGTGTGCAGAACCTGATGAATATGTTGCAAGTGTTCTGCCCAATTCTTATTGTAGATGAGGATGTCATCTAGATACACCACCACAAAATAATTGGTGAAAGGTCGCAAGATATCATCCATCATCCTCATGAAAGTTGTTGGGGCATTCGTCAAATCAAAGGGCATGACCAACCATTCAAAAATACCTTCTTTGGAATTGAAGGTGGTTTTCCATAAATCTATCTGCTCTATTGGGACCCGATGATAGCTAGACTTCATATCAATATTACTAATGTATTTACCCCCCTTGAGCTGGTCAAGGGGATCATCGATTCGGATTCACAAGGTGTTGATGTTTGGACAACATCGGAAGACATTCCCTTAGAATAATAATTAATAATATGATTATTGATTATTAAATATCATATATAATAAAGTAAATGATAATAATAAATAGTTATTGATTATTCAAGGGACACATCCATTCATGGATGGTCACCATATGTTCCCTATATATGGAACACTCATCATCGTAATAACATATCGATTATATCTCATATGAAGAAAAACAACATGGTATCATAGCAGGACTGGGCTAACTCCCTCACAGGAGGGCCCAGGATCCTGAAAGAAAGTTGCTTCTTGTTTTAGCTATGTGAATTCTTCAGCAACAACATTGAAGTTTTGGAACGAAGAAGACAAAGACATGGTGAAAGTGGATCTCAGGCCCAACACCTTCGAGCATTTGATAATGAGATTTCTTTCTTGTGAAGGACTTATTGTCAGTCAGTGACAGTGCATTGCAGCAAAAGCTTCAATATTTGGTGAAATTCTCCTCATCCATTAATTAGGCCTATTATGTTTTCTTGCAAAGAGCAGCAAATGAATCCGTGAGGTCTGGGAGTACGTGGCAGGGCTCGTGGCTCAGGACAATATATTTGTCTTAAGGATGCACACAAAACATCTAATAGTATCTCTTGGAGGTATTTTGTTCCCAGATCTGGAGGTATCCAAACCATACTTTGTGTGCCAATTCACACTGGTGTCGTAGAATTAGGATTGGTTGATTCTATTAAGGAAAATAAAGAAGTTGTACATATGATCAAGTCCATCTGCAATGATCATCAAGTCCAACAACTTGGACATTCCAGAGGCTCTGCTTTATCACGGAGCCCCGCTAGAGTACCTGAGATTCATCCTCTTTCGAGGGAGAAGGATGTTCAGGAAAGCGTTGTTGTGCCTTTTAATCTTTATGAATATGGAGCTCATCAGAAATTTGTTGCACAAGACTATCGCAAAGTGTTTGTCCAGGACCTTAACTCTGGGAGAACAAGAACTCTCGTGGATGATAAATTTATCTCTTTAAAAATGGAGAATCGACTTCTCCATCCATTTTGGCGAGCACCTAATGGGCACCAACACGAGTATTATCTAAATGGTGATAAAATATTTTATGGGAGCAATAAAAAGGGGTTTCAATCTATAACTTTGAACCAAGTATGTAGCGGTGAAGAAATAGATATAAATAACAGTCGTCATGATTATCATCAACAAAAGCATGATAATGGTGTTTTTGATTCTCAATAATGATAATAACAATTTTAAATAATGATTCTCAATAATGATAAGGTTTCATAATTTTCTGCTCGAATTCTTTGAGCCTACCCTGCATCTCCTTAAGCATGTAGTCGATCAGGGTGAAGTTAGCGCTCATACGATTGGCGATATCATCGATCTTGCTTTCGATTCGATGAAGCTGAGAGAGAAGACCGGGTTCTAAACAAGAGTTTATCATGTTGCTACTTCCACTCGTGATTGAATGCTCCAGAATGTCCACCCTCGTTAAGATGGAGGTGTGGTGTTTTCTCTCCTCTAGCCGACTAACCCCTATGGACAAGGGTTTCCCTAATTAGTCATGTGAAGTGACTGAGGGAGTAATTCTTAGTTGGGTACAAGTATTTCCTAAGCCATGTGAGGTGGCTAGCTATGAATAAGACTTGAAGCTTAGCATTTCCTATGGCATGTGAGGTGGCTAGGTGTGAATGAGGCTATGGTCATAGTCTTTCCTAAGCCATGCGAGCTGGTTGGGTGTGAATAAGACTACTGGGAGAGGAGAAATGTCACAACACAGTCATGGAGACTATGGAAGTGGTTGTGTACCACTGGACAACATGTTAGTAGCTATGTGCTACTAGTGGATTGCTACATAGTCATGAGACTATGGCAATGGTTGTGTACCACTGGACAATAGTTGTGTACTACTATGACATGGAAACAATTGTGTACTATTGGACGACATTGCAGTAGTTGTGTGTTTTTGGTTGATTATAGCATAGTCATAAAGAATGTGGCGGATGATTTGAGCTATTGATGGCATGGTAGTAGCAGTATGCTACTAGTTGATTGTAGATTAATCAGTGGATTACTAGATGACATAACCAAGACATTGGTTTCACGAGGAAACCTTGATATGTCTTGGGGGACATTGATTCCATGAGAGAACCTCGATGTGTCCTGGAGATGTTTGAGGCAGGGATCAAGAGGGAGTACACCATTCCTCACAACCCTCAACAGAATGGGGTCGCAAAGAGGAAGACTAGATCTACTGTTGAGACAGTCAAGGCGATGATTCATTATCAACATTTACCTATAATTATGTGGGCAGAGGCATCCATGATTGTAATGTATGTTTAGAACATAAGTCCTTGAGGAACATGACTCCTGAGGAGGCCTTCACTAGAGTGAATCCTGAAGTTGGACACTTCAGGATATTTGGGTGTTCAATATACATTCATGTACCCAAGGAGAAAAGGACCAAGCTAGACCCTTTAGGTAGAAAGGGTACATTTTTGGGGTGCAGTGAGTCTTCGAAGGAATACCGAATCTACATCCCTGGTCAGAGACAGATTGAGTGAGAGACAGAAAGATAGCTCAGAGATATTTGTGTTATGCCACATCTATGGTGACACATCATTGATTCTAAACCTTCTTGTTATGAGGAGGAAAATATTCATCCAGTCTGGAGAGATTCCACGATGGAGGAGCATCAGTCCATCATGAAAAATGATGTGTGGGATATTGTTTCGAGACCTAAAGGGAAGTTTGCAGTGACTTCCAAATGGATCTACAAGATTAAACACATAGTTGAAGGGAGCTTCGAGAGGCACAAAATGAGATTTGTTGCTAGAGGATTCTCTGATGTGGAGGGAATAGATTATGAGGAGACATTTGCTCATGTTGCTCAATAAAATTATATCTTGATGATTATTTCCCTTGCAACATCCATGGGTTGGAGAGTACATCAGATGGATGTGAATACAACCTTTCTCAATGGAGAGATTGAGGAAGAAGTATACATCGAGCATCCATACGGTTTCGTAATACATGAGAAAGAGTCTCATGTGTGCAGGTTTAAGAAGGCCTTGTATGGACTCAAGCAACTACCTTGAGCTTGGTATGTGAGGATCGATGGACACCTGATGATTTTTGGGCTTCAACAAAAGTGTTGTCGATCCCATCCTGTACAACAATACTATTAATGGTGAGTCCCTGATTTTGGTCCTCTACGTTGATGATTTATTCTTCACAGATACAAAGACCCTTATTGTTGAATGCAATTATGTGTTGGCCTATAAGTTTGAGATGAAGAAACTTGGTATGATGCACTACTTCTTGGGACTAGAGGTGTGGAAGAGAACTGATGAGATCTTCCTGAGTCAGGGGAAGTACACAGTTGAGATATTGAAGAAGTTTGGAATGTTGAACTTGAAGCCCATGGCTACACCAATGGTGACGAATCTGAAGAAACTAAGTGTGTCTTCTTTCAATTATGATGAAATTGATCTGACTCTGTATAGACAATTGATTAGGTAATTGATGTATCTAGTTAACACTAGACCAAATATTTGCTATGCAGTGAGTGCACTTAGCCAGTTTATGAGTCAGTCGATATAGACACACTGGATTGTTGTGAAGCATGTGTTGAGATACCTGTGAGGCACGGTTGGACATGGTCTGAGATATACTTCCAGTATTGATATGATCTGGCAAGAATATATTGACTCTGATAGGGCAGGGAGGGCAATGGACAGAAAGAGCACCTTCGGGTGTTGCTTCACTTTGGGATCTTCCATGGTTTCCTGGTGTAGCAGGAAACATACTTATGTGGCTTTGAGCACAATAGAAGCAGAGTACATTGCATTAAGTATGTTAGTTTGTGAAGTAGTGTGGCTTCACAAGCTCCTTGCAGATTTATCCGAACATGTGTTGGATTCTACCGTTATTCATTATGGTAACCAATGTTGTGTGAAGATCTCAGATAATCCAATGTTTCATGACAAATCGACCCACATTGAGATTAAGTACCATTACATCCAAGACATGGTGCAGAGAAAGGAAGTATTGGTGTTGTACTTTCCTACAGATGAGCAGGTTTTTGATATTCTTACCAAACTAGGACGAAGTTCAAGTACTTATGTGATAGACTTGGCATGGCAGAGAATGCCTCCCTCGCTAAGAGGGAGCGTTGATGTATGCAGCTTCCTGAGACATTCTCCATATCATACTCCTCTATGAATGAGTTGAGTTGATCTGTGATGGCACTTATCCGAGAAGGGATAAATGTGTTTGGGCTTATAGCCCAACGTCCCTTGTGGAGAGCACATGAGGACATGTCAAGGGAGTCGACCCTTGACATCACACACTGTGGGAGTTGACCCTAGTGTTTCTAGAGGGTGTATCCTCTAGAACTCCACAGGGGAGTGCCACGTGTGACAAACTTTCTCCAGATCATACTCCTCTGTGAATTGAGTTGAGTTGATATGTGAGGACACTTATTCGATAAGGGATAAGTGGGACACTTATTCGAGAAGGGATAAGTGCATTTGGGCTTATATCCCAACGTCCTATGTGGAGAGCACATGCAGACATGTCAAGGGAGTTGACCCTTGACCACACACTATGGGGAGTTGCCCCTGAGTGTTCCTAGAGGGAGTAGCCCCTAGAAGTCCACATGGGAGTGCCATGTGTGACAAACCTTTTGCTACTATGGTGGTTGTGTACCACTGGTGGATATTGTGTGTCTCTGAACAGTAGTTATGTACTATTGTGGAAAAATACCTCCCTATCTAAGAGGGAGTGTTGATGTTTCAACATCGGACAAAAATTCTCCTAGATTGGGCTGCAGACCAAGTGAGATAGGATACATTTATCATAAAGGTGCACTTGTCGTAAATGGGCCCAAACATAGTCCTTCCTTGATCATGACAAGGAATAATATGGACTTGAGGTGCTTGAAGTGTTTTTTCCATGTGTCAGTTAGCATCAGGTTGACATTCAGTCATAAGTGTGTACTTGTGGTGAAAGATCCTAGTGTGGTCTTTGTCCTAGTCATGATGATTTGACAAGGAATGATAAAGACTCAAGATACTATATGTTATTAAATGTGGACCCAGAGTGAGCCTGATCTCAGAGAGAGTCAATTGGCTCAAAAGGGAGAGTCGCATAAGAAGTTTCTCCTTGGTTCAGGTGGGAGAGAGATGTATCCCAAGACTGACAGACAAGTGTCATGAGTCTAGGGTGAAGTTTGTATACTTTAGAGACAAGATTGGCATGATAAAGAATGTCTCCCTCGTTGAGAGGGAGTGTTGATGTTTGGACAACATCGGAAGACATTCTCTTAGAATAATAATTAATAATATGATTATGATTATTAAATATCATATATAATCAAGTAAATGATAATAATAAATATTTATTGATTATTCAAGGGACCATCCTTTCATGGATGGTCACCATATGTTCCCTATATATGGAACACTCGTCATTGTAATAACATATCTATTATATCTCATATGAAGAAAAACAACATGAGGTCATGTCTTTCTTCTACACAAGCATGATTGGGCTTCCACATAGTGATGATTTGGGTCGGATGTTCCCCTTTTGGAGTAGTTATTGGATTTGATGCTCCATCTCTTCATTTTCTAACACAGAGCGACGATAGACTGGCCCATTGGGTAACGGTGCGTCGGAGGTCAGATCGATTGAATGCTTGACCTGACAGTGTAGAGGTACCCCAATGGGTGAGGAGAAGATGTCTTTGTATTCTTCCATGACCTTATCCACTTGCTTCTACTGTGTAGAGAGATCGACCGTGGAGGCCATGGATGTGGTTACAAGCTTCTACTAACCTTGAGATTGAATCATGAATAAGACAAACTTCCCGGACTGAGAGATGACTGTCCTGCATTTCTTGGCAGAGATCAAGGAAATGGCAGTAGGTGGGACTACCTCGGGTATCCTGTACAATTTCCTATACAAAGTAATAATAACATTGTGAGTCCTAGACTCATATACAACATGAAGTTTCCATAAATATGGTTGGCCCAAAAGAACAACAAAAACTTCAAGGGGAGTAACATCACACAATACCTCATCTTTGAAGGGTTTGATGTCGTAGGACATGCAGCATTGTTGGCTGACGCGGAGATTGATTCCTTGGCGGAGCCATCCAATGGTGTATGGTTGTGGGTGTAGTGTTTTCGGCAAGGTCGACCACTTGACAACCTTCGTTGAGATGAGGTTCTTCTGGATATTGCTATCAATGATAAAGTGCAATGGAGTACCCTTCACCCACATCTGTGAACGAAAGAGGTGCTTTCCTTCCTCTAGCTCATTAGGTTCATTGGGCTGGATCTTGGTAGGTAGCAACAATGGCACTGGGTTATGCATCAATAATCTGTCTCCCCTTTTCTAGTTCTGAATTTGAGTCGAAACCCGCATATGATTCAAAGGCTTTCACCTTCGCCACCAATGACTTCTTTGAGTGGCAATCAACAGTGTTATGCCAAGGGCTCTTATGGAAGTCACACCACTTCCCAATATCTTTATTCGTCTTTCCATTGTCCTTCTTTGTTTATGACTTAGACTGGTTTTCCTGAGGCTGTCCATATTTTCTCTGCCCTTTGTTCTGTGGGTTGGGCTTCCCTTTCCCTGCTTCTGCTGTGAAGGGTTCCCAGATCCAAATTGCCACATATTTTTCTTAATCTTTTGCTTGATTTTGACAGCATATCGATAGGCCATGCCCAAGGATGAGATGTCCAGAAACTCCATTTATGTCTGGATGTATCTATGTGGACCGTCGCGATACTTGAGCACCAGATGTCACACAAAATATTTGATACCCATATCGGTGCGCAAGGTATGGAAGATATTTGTCAACTCTGGCATTGTTTGGTCACTTTCCTACCGCAGTGTGGCCCATCTTGTATAAAGATTGTCATAACTTCCAATAGGGTAGTATTCTTCCTTAATATCATCCCCGAAGGACTCCCAAGTGCGTTGGATTGTAAATAATGAGGGTTCCTTTGTTGCCTTTTACTCACAGAAAGTCTCCCAGCAATATTTGACATGTGGGACAGCTTTGAGGAGCGCAAATGTACTATTTTCTCCATTGGAAAAGTTATGGACATAAAAATACCCTTCTAGCAGATTCAACCATTTGTCTTTAACATCTACATCTATAAAACCTTCAAATATAGAAATATAAAATTTGATATGTACATTGAAGGGGACAGTGCCTTCGCTCAAGGAATATCTATCGCCTGTTAGTATCCATCGAATGATTTGAGCAAAACTATCCATCGTCTCATTCCTCTGTTGCGGGAGGGCTTCCTCGAGAAACTGTTTGAAAGGATCTCTTGTCCTGTCATCTTTCTTTTCTCCCACCATGGAAGGTCACTTGGGCATGCGATAGCTCTTGTCCTCAAGAGAAACAAGCTCGAGACCCGACTCTTTGTACCCTAACCTCATCGGGGACATGTACTAAGAATGACAAGGAGCAGACCGCTCTGATACCATTGATCTGGATTTTATGAGAAAAACGAAATGAATACAGATCTATATTATTAAGATAGAGATACAATGAATAATAACATAGATACATTAAAACTTGGCTTCTATTCAATAAAGAAATATGTTGAAACTGTAAAATGCAGACTGAAACAAGCTTGCTAGAATGGTGGCGGCTTATCTTTGAGAAGATATGTGACGGCTACGCTCATTCGCAATAAGATGAGTATAATGAGGCTCCAAAGGCCTTTTTACATTGAACATGAATTTCAAAACCCTAGACATCCAAAAACCTAACCCTAGGAGATGAAGCGCCAAAAGTCATGTGGGCCCCGTTGGGGTAAGATGGTACATCAACTTCCCAGAGTCGTAACTTTTGCATACGATCTATGTTTTAGGTGCACGATAGCCCATTGGAGAGGTCTATTCGAGGAATACATATTATGTCATCAATCTCTAACACCAATTACAATGTGACTGTGGTGTGCCCCAAAAAAGTTGTTTAGGACCTCAAAATGGCCTCGGAAGTTTTGGACCCCGTTGGGCCCCAACAACTCCCCCTAAATTTTTTACAAAATTTAAAGGGCCCCCCGTTAAAATCTTGATAATTATAATGAGCTACATAATCAACCTTTTCAAATAGTTCCATACCTTGGCTTGCTTTGAGACAAACTTAAGACATTCACTATAGTATGATATATTCATTACGAGAGTATATGTCAAAAGTTAGAAATGAGCATAAAAATCTCAATTTAAACAAAACCTTAATTTTTATCAAATGTTTACTTTCGTTTGAATTATGATTATGTGTTCTTTATTTTGCTCATTAGCAAGTTTGACTATTTTGAATAATGGGTTCAATACTTCATCAAATAATATCTTGGTTGGTTTCTCATTTTCATGAAATCATTTGGTGATATTAATTAATTAAATTCTTTTTTTATTTTGCATCTCATTTCAAAATAATAATAATAAAATAATTATCTATCATTTGTTTGATTTTGTAAAAAATTAAAATTAAAATTTTTTCTCCATTAACTTGAAGCTTCTAGATCATATTTGAAAGCAAATTATAAACAATGTTTGTTTATAAGTTATAGTTAGTTTAAATTCATTTTTTATTTTTCTAGTTTTTGTTTTATTCACAATTTTTAGGTTATTAATTTAGGTTTCTTTTTGTT
>ML780646.1:326104-340508 GCA_009831015.1 Picea engelmannii | reverse complement strand
GAGAAAGCTTAATTGTAATAAATTAATTTATATTAATTTTTAAATAATAAAAAAATATTATTTATTTTCTTTTGTTTACCAAAAATGTGTTGAGTTTTTCTATAGTTTTAGATTAAATATTAAATTTTATTATTTTTTTAAATGCTTATATTTATTTATTTGTTATGTTATTGGCAAATAAAATTGAGGTCTTATTGCACATTTACTGCGACCTCTCGAGAGTAATAAAAAGAAAATTAATGTTTCATGTTTTATTAAAAAACATATTGTCAGTCTAAGCTAGGCTTAGCAAATTACATAACTGCCTCCTGCAATCCATGCACTTGAGTGGAAAAAACTTTTAATGTTTCATTAAAAAAAGCTTACTATTGACAAAATAAATATTTATAACTTCATTTGCAATCAAAATAAAATTAAATTTAAAGTTTGAATAATCTATAAATTTATTTAAATAACATTTTCATTTTATATTCATATCTTACTATGTGAATATAATTGTAGATACCATTAGCAATATATTATCTATATTATTTTTAAAACATTTTAATTTCTTAATATGAATTACTCTCTTGCATTGTTTTCATGTATTCAAACTTCGGCGGGTATTTGCTACCATGTAGCCTTGTTTGAATAGATCATAGATTGTTTATATATTTTAAAATGGAGGAAATTGTATATTTTTAAAGGTGTAGTTGAGCTTGAACATTATAGAATAGATGTTTAAAAGCTTTGTATGTATAGAGTAGAAAAGTAGATGATGTAAACTTTTTAAGTTTTAAGTTTTAATAATGTTTAATTCATGATTTAAAATAAAAATAAAATTAAGAAAATATTGTACATAAAATCAGTATAGGTTTATTTTAAATTTTAAATCTATTAAATACTAAGAGAAATACAAAATCATATTTAAATGTTTTGATGTTTAAAAGATTTTACGTTAAAATATATTTATTTTATTTTATTTTTGTGGTTTTTACATTAATTTGTTTTTTTTTTAATGATGATGATAAAATGACCATTCATTGAAACCAATATTGGTATATCAAACTTTAATAAAGAAGAGTTAATTATCGTGTATTATTATGTTGCTTTTAAGTTCAATTTTTTTTTTCGACTAGATTGAGTCTCGGTTGGGGCCAACCCTAATGTTGGATGGAAGAACAATCTGCCCAAGAGTGGGATGCTATCACTAGATTTGTACAAGAGCCGGTTGAGTCTAGACACCCATTGGGAAGTGAAATACCCCCCCACAAATATCTCCCACACTCAACCCCTCTCCTTGAGGTTTGAAAATGTGACGTGATGAGGACTAAACCCCAAACAAACCAATTGGTCTACACATCGTGGGTATATAAGATTACCAAGCTCAAGTTACTTTCAAATAAGATTACCAAGCTTACTTTGGTTTTCATGGGTTACCATGTTACAAATATTAGTGATATTACAAATGGTTTTAAAATGAGATTTAATCTTTGTGTAGGTTGTGCTCTCCAAGAGAAAAAAAAAAAAATCATCTTTTAGCTTGTTAGAAAAACTTTACAAAGTATTTCTTCTCATTGTAATTTAGGTCTTGTTCACCTCCTAGTTTCATTCTCAATCTCATCGTAACACTATAGCTTTTCTTTAAAGATTTTATGATGATATTGTTAATGTTGTTGAATGGATTCTCTTCTACTAAACCCAATACTAAAGTTAGGAAGTAGCATCTCTACCTTCTTTTTAGACTAGGGTGATTTTTACTAGTGTTTGAAATGATTATAAGAAGCCTCTCTTTATTTAAGTTAGCTAACTTATACTTGTATATAAGTACCTTTCCTTTATTACCTTTGCTAATTACTTTTTTCATTATTTTTAGAAGTGTCTAATTATTGTCATTATTCTTCGAGGTAACATGTAATAATCATTGATTTTTATCCCTTAAATTTTTATTTTACCTCTTTATATTAATTTATCCTTTGATTACTTTATCATTAACTCGCAATCGATATATTCTCACCTTGGTTATAACGGATAATTTTTCACCACCTATCCTCAATGTTCTCATCTTTCTCCTTTAAAAGCTTCTCTTCAACACTCTTTTCAATTATACTTGCTTCAAGAATCCCCGATGATCGGTGGAGTTTCCACTCAAAATGTTTACTTGCTTCAAGAGTCCCTGATGATGGGTAGAGTGTCCACTTGAAACGTTGGACGTTTCAAACTCCTTATGCAATTATAAATCCAAAAATCTAAATAGAAACATTATGAGAAACAATGAAAACCTGCACACTTTGAACATAGGTGTAGCATACCCAACTCCCCGGGTACCTCTAAATTCACCTTCTCTGGAAAATTTCGAATTTCTGATCCATTCTTTGATTCTGGAAACATGATAAATGCGCATGCAATCATCAAGAAGCATGCATATCCATAAAAGAATTGATTAACATGTCATGCACAATGTTAACCAACAGCCATGCACATTTTAAACACATCACAAAAATAATATTAAATACATTGCAAAATTAAATATGAACACAGTGAGAACTTATCTTTAAAAGATAATCACACCAATTGGCTATAGACATTAGACATTCCTCCCAACCTTAGATTTTGTTGCACATAAATCTCTACAACAGGCCACCTCGAGCCGAGGTTATGAATCCATAAGGACAGGTCCCAAGTCGACACTCAGTTTCCTAAACCAGTTAGAAATCAACTCTCGCAATTTCTCAACTACACAACAATCTAATTTTACCAAATATATTCCCCTTTGGCTTGCACAACCCAAAGAAATGAACCCCCTTCACTACCATGCAGTCCCTCAGGTTTTCCACCTCTTTCCAAGGCTCCAATGCTACTGGTGAGGAAATCTCAATGCTGGAAACTCCAAGGATTCACAATTGTCACCAATCTCATGCACAAAAGCATCCATTCACTGCTAGAAAACACTAGTAGTTCCTGAAACCAACCAACCATGGCTCACTACCTCCAGGAAATTCGTTTTCCCATGCCCAAACCCCGACTAAGAATGAGAAAGTGTGAAAAGACAATCAAAATGTTTGAGTATCCATGAGTGACCAACCCCCACACAATCAAGAACAAGGATTAAAAATAACCTCCAAGGTATAACATGGCCTTCCCCAAGAATCTCACGTAACCCCCCTTTTTCCCATTAAAACAAAGGTGGTAAAAATAAATTGTAATAAAAGGATTAGCCCCTCAACCCCCTCTCTCGTGGAATCATAGCCCTCTATAACTCTATCCTTGTCCATCTTGCAGGTAGTGATGTATTTTATTATTAAAAATATTCAAAGTATTACATTTCCTAGGCTCTCTGGCCTTTTTTAACTTTACAGACACTCTATCCTTTTTAACTAATAAACAAAATACATTATTAATTTGGAGACTGAAAAACGGGGTATCACATTCCCCTCCCCCTTATTTCAGCACAATCTTCAGTGCACATACAAAAGAGAATCAAAACTTCAAAAGTATTCAAAAATTCATGGGTACTCTTCCTGCATCCCATCCTCATGCTCCCAACTAGCATCTTTAGGACCGTAACATGTCCATTAAACCTTTACCAATATTATGGCTTGATTCCATAACACTTTGAACTTCCTATCCAATATGTGCATCGAATGGACCTAAACGTATCCTTCTGGCTCCACCTGAATCAAATTTCAATCAATAACATGGTTAGAATCATGCACATACTTTTTCAGCAAAGAGACATGAAATAGATTATGCACATTCATGGAAGCAACCAATGCAAGCATGTCTACAATTGGCCATATTTTGTCCAATATCTCAAATGGACCACAGAATTTGGTTGCTAGCTTGATACAGTTGTGCAACTTCAATGAGCTCTTCTTGGGATTTACTTTCAAAAGTACATGCTCTCCCACTTTAAATTCTCTATCTATCTTGTTCTTATCTGCATAACTTTTTTGTCTATTCTATGCTACTTTCCAATTCTTGTTAATTTTGACCATTTGATCTTCCATATCCTTTAGCAATTCTAACCGAAGTACTACTATGTCCGTTGAATTGTCCCAACTCACTGGAGTATTTCATTTTATACCATGCAAAGCTTCAAAGGGGCTCATCTTCAATGAAGCTTGATACCCATTATTGTAGGTAAGCTCAACTAAATGTAAGTACTCTTCCCACTTAGATGGCTTATCCATCACATACATTCTCAACATATCTTCGATCACTTGGTTGACTCTCTCTATCTGCCCATCTAATTGTGGATGGGATGTTGTGTTAAAGTCCATATTTGTACCAAATCCCTTAAATAATCCCCTTTAAAAGTTTAAAGTAAACTTTGTATCTCTGTCTGAAATAATTGTCTTAGGTATTCCATAAAACCTAGCAATTTCCCTCATATAAATTTCAACAATATTGGTTGTTGTATTAGTCATCTTCACAAGATCAAAATGAGCAGCCTTTGTCAATTTATCCACCACTGCCATTATTGAATCATGTTGCCTTGTTGTCTTGGACAACTTAGTGATAAAATCAATGGTTACTACTTTCCATTTCCTCTCTGGAATTGGAAATGGTTGTAGAAAACATGTTGGGTGTCTATGCTCATCTTTCACTCTCTGACATTCCATACATCTGGCAATGTAATTAGCAACATCCTTCTTCATTCTTGGCCAAAAGTATTGGCTCCTTGATGGTGCAATCGTTTTTTGGTAATCGAGATGTCTGGCATATGGAACATTATTTATTTCTTTTGGCACCAAATTCTCGAGTTCTCTAAAATCAGGAACATAAATTCTACTTGTATGCATAAGTACTCCATCTTTAACCATCTTATACACTTTAAATATATGGTGTACTTCTTCCTGTTGTAAGATATTTTTTACCTATAGGTATCGCTAGTCTGTAACAACAACATCTAAAATTATGCTCTTTAAATTTGTTTGATGCATACTAATGGTTGTAGCATGCATGAGATGCACTCTTCTATTGAGAGCATCAAAAACTTTATTTTCTTGTCCTTTGATATGTTAGATGTCAAAGTCATACTCACTTAAGATTTCCAACCATCTTGTTTGTCTGGCATTTAAAGTTGGTTGCTCAAACAAATAATTCAGACAACTGTGGTCCGTCCTTAATTCAAATTTATTCCCCATTAAATAATGCCTCCACATATTCAATGCATGAACTATGACAACAAGCTTTGAATCATGTGTGGCATAATTCCTCTCGTGTTCTTTAAGCTTTCTAGACTTATAACCAATGACATGTTTGTTTTGAGTGAGGACTCCACCAAGTCCTTCTTTCCATGCATTTGTACATACCACAAAATTCTCATTTGGGTCAACAATCTTCATATAGGTGCACTGGTAAGTAACTCTTTCAATAAATTAAAATTTTCTTCACTATGTTTTCCATTCAAATTTAATTCCCTTCTTTTGTAAAAAAGTGATGGGATGAGCAATCTTAGAGAATCTTGCTATAAATCTTTTGGAGTACCCATCTAATCCCATAAAATATTTGTCTTTTGAAACATTCTTGGGTGTTTTCCATCCCCTAATGGCTTCAATCTTCTATAGATCTATTGTTATACCTTCCTCTGAAATAATGTGCCCCAAATAAGGGATATTCTCTTGGTAAAAAGAGCACTTGCTTATGTTGACATACAGTTGATGTTCGCTCAACACTTGCAACACCAACCTCAAGTCATGTTCATGTTCTTGCTCTGACTTAGAATAGATAAGTATGTCATCCAAGAACACAATGACAAATTTATCTAGATAATTTTGTACTATGTCATTCATCAAGCACATAAAGACAATTGGTGCATTGGTCAATCCAAATGCCCATGCCTGGCTTTGAAATTTGTCTCATTGATGTCTTCTTCTCTAATTCTCACCTAGTGATATCTTGATCTCAAGTCTATTTTTGAAAATATCTTTGCTCCTCTTATTTGGTCAAAGAGGTCATTAATTTTGGGTAGAGGGTGTTTGTTCTTCACAGTGGATTTATTTAGTTGTCTAAAGTCAATACACAACCTCAACGTTCCATCTTTCTTTTTAACAAAGAGTATTGGTGCTCCCCAAGGTGAAACACTTGGGCATATGTCCCCTTTCTTAAAAAATTGTTTCAGTTGCATTTGTAGTTATTTTATTTCTAGTGTACTCATTTTGTAAGGAATCTTTGACATTGGGGCAGCTCTTGGTACTAAATCAATAGAGAAATAAATATCCCTCTTTGGTGGCAATCCTAGTATTTCTTTGAAAACATCTTCAAACTCTTGCGATATTGGAAAATCTTCAAGGCTTGGCTCTTTGGAAGTTTGTAGATCCTCCACATGGGTTGCATGCAATTGACATCCTTTCGTAAAACATCTCTCTAGTTGTAAGGTTGAAATATCCCTAATATAATTGGGTCTTGGTATTCCTTTCACAATGATGTACTTCCCTTCTTCATTAAGACATGTAAATTTATTATTGTTGCAATCTAGGAAAACATGGTGTTTGTCAAACTAATTCATCCCAATTAGGATATCATAAGATCCTAACAGTATGATATTCAGGTCAGCACTAGCATTCGCTCCATTAAAATTTATTGGACAACCTTGGTCAGTCTCATTAATCCTTCTTTTGGTTCTAGTAGCCAACTGAACCAACCATGATCTCTCAAGTTTAATCTTCATCAAATGAAAAATTTCCACTATTTTAGGATCAATGTAACTATGGCTTGCTCTTGAATCAATTAAAATAACAAGGGGGTGATTTTTTATCTTGCCTTCCACCTCAATCATATGGGATCGATGTTCTGCTTATCGATCTTCCAGGGCTACATATATCCTTGGAATATTTCTACCCATGTCTTCCACTGTGGTATCCTCTTAGATGTTGTGTAGTGTCCTCGTTTTGTCTTCTCTATGAAGAAAATCCTTGTACATATCATCTTTTTTACATCCCCAACATTTGATTGGTGGTCTTCCCCTTTTTTCCAAGGAGTCTTCCTTCTTGGATTTGCTCTTAGTAAGTTGATCTCGCTAATATGTGCCAGGACATTTTCTATTGAAAGGAGGTTTGAATCCCTTCCTTCTCTGGTAAGATTTATCGTTCTTCTTATCCTTCAAAGATTTCTGAAAAGATTCTCTGCCTTTTCCTTGCTCATACGTGTGCTTAGCCTTTCTAATGGTTTCTGTCAAAGTACTGGATCCATCATATTGAATTTTATCTTTATAAAAGGATGGCAGTCCACTCAGAAACCTTTATATCTTCACCTTCTCATCCTTAATAAACCTCATGTGTCTCTGCAACCCCAAGAACTTCTTTTCATAATCTACCATGGTCATGCTCCCCAACCTAAGGTCAAAGAACTCTTGCATCTTCTTGTCATAATAGTGCTCTGAAAGAAACTCCTACTGAAATTATTTCTTGAACCGCTTCCAAGAAATCCTACTCTCATTGGTATGCTCAACTTGTTTCAACTATTCCCACCACATAGCAACTTTTCCATGCAAATGGTATGTAGAGATCTGGGCTTCTAAGTTAGATGAATAATTTTGCAACTGAAAGTACTTTCTGATTCCAAGCAAACAGGTTTCAACATCATCTCCACTTTTTCTTTTACCATTAAAGGATGGTGGCTTAATCTTCCTAAGCTCTCCTTTCAAGTTGTCCAACTAATATCTTCTTCTTTGATGCCTAACATGGACTGCTCCTTGACTCTTCATATGCATAAAAATTCCTGGATGAGTGAGGACATGACTAGTGTCTAATAACACTTCTTGAGTGACTGGGTATTCTATAGTCATCTCTCCTTGCATGATGTCTGCCTTCTTGAGCCCGATCCATTCTCCAATTGTCTCTGCAACCAATTTAGGATTTGCATCATTCATGCATTTATTTTATTATACTGCTCCTATGCTCTCATTATCTTCTCATTGTCATCTCTATAACTCTGCATTTTCATTCTCAATCTTCTCATAGTCTCTACCAATTATGTTGGTTCCACTTTGGTCCCGTGTCCATTAGATTCTATCTCTACATTACCCACATTGATATGTTGGCCTTTGGCTTCTCTCTCATGACTAAAATATCCCTCTATCTCCTCCATGTATCTAATCTACAATCTTGAGCTTGAACTAGTAGTCTTATATCCCTAATTTTGCAAAATGTGCAAGCAACCATTTTATTAGAGTTATTCCTTTTATAAAAAAAATTGTCACTTAATGTTACAGGTGCTTCTTATTCTCAATTTAAGAAGAATTATATCACGTTTCTCCAAATTATAATTATTCCATGTTATTCTCCTCTAAATTAAATTTCCAACGACTATTTCCATGCCTCGATCCGATCTTTGAATCAGAAGTTATGGCCTCCTGAAAACATACCATTTTCACCCAAAAAATTTTCTCAATTTTCCTCTACAATTTTTTTTAAATTTTCGTCAATTATCGTTAAAATTTGCCATCAATTAATAACAATTTATTGACGGAATCTAGATCCATACCTTTTTTTTTAGCAACTTTTCCATAAACCCAAATTCCTAGATTGAGGGTTCCACTACAAGGTTCTGTATCTGGCATCTAGCTTTTGCTAAAAAGGTATTCGAAAAGAAAACCCAGATCTCCACAACTCGGATTGAGGGTTCCACCTGTGGCAAGGTCCCATATCTGGGATCCAACTTTTCATAAAGAGTCTTCCAAAAAGAAATCTTAGATCCCACTACCCAAACCAAAGGTTCCACCTTATGGAATCCATGTCATCATGACATCCCCGATATTAAAGTTCCACTGGTCAAGGTTACGTATGCGACATCTAGATTTCAATAAAAAGGGACTTAAAAATAAATCTCGAATTCATGCTACATTGGTGGTCTTTATAAGTAATGTGGGCCCCACCTGCACCAGACTAACACCGTGGCATATGTTGATGTGGCACTCTGTTGACGTGGCACTCGATTGACCACATGGCACCTGGGGGGAATTCCATGTCAATTTTCTAGTTACCTCGGCTCAAACTCCGATATCCGGATCCAACTTTTCATTTAAATCACAAAAGGGAACTTTTTCGAAAATTTAGATGTTTGGATCATCATTGTTCCACTCGTAGTGTTCGTCCATACGGATCCAGGTTTCCATTCAGTCTCACTTTAAAAGAAATCCCTGATCTGGATCTCTGGATGGACACAGTTCTGGCAAGCCACGGTTCCTACATCCGGATCTGGGTTTTCATTAAAATGTAACTTAAAAAGATTTCCAAATTGAGGGTTCCACATCCTGATCCAAGTTTTTAATAGACTATAACTTCAAGGAAATTTCCAGATCCCGCAATCCCAAACGTACCATGGAAAACTACCATTGTGGTTCTACCTAGTCACCACCACATGGATTCCACGCCATTCGACGTCCCTATTCGGTACAATATTTGAAAATTTTCAAAATTTTTCCCAATTTCCTCCAATTTCACGAAAAAATTCATGATTTTCAAGAAAAGGTTCAAGTAACCAAGAACCTGCCATCTCAAGCTCTATGCAAAAGACAATCTTTCAACCTGTAATCGACCCAAGCTTTGCAAACTGTGCTTTGATACCAATCCATAGCATACCCAACTCCTCGAGTACTTCTAAATTTTCCTTCTCTGGGCATTTTTGAGTTTATAATCCATTCTTTAATTCCAGAAACATGATAAATGCACATGCATTCATCAAGAAATATGCATATCCATAAAAGAATTAATTAACATATCATGCACATCGCTAACCAACAACCAGACATATTATAAATGCATCACTGAAATAATATTAAATACACAATGAAATTAAATATGAACACAGAAAAAATACAGTGAAAACTTATCTTTAAAAGATAATCACATCAATTCGTTGCAGACGTAGAAAGTTCCTCCCAACCTTAATGAGATATTTATTAGAAAACATGACATATTTTTAATAATTTTCTAAATTTGAAAATAGGCATTTCCAAATTTGAAAATCATAGATGAGGTATGTACAACTAATCCTGTAGGACTTTTTAAAAAGTTGACATGGGTCCACCTTTTATATTTCTAGTGTTTAATTGCATTAAGCATTGTGATATGATGGGCTAGTTAGATGAGTATAAAACTCACGTCTCATAGAGATGAGCTTAGTGGGAAAGGCTATCCCTTTTATTTTAATTGTTCGAGTGCATTAACAACATATAAAACTCACTTTGTTAGAGGGACATCTGTATAAATTATATTTGCCCATATTTCATTTTAGAACATGTAAGACAAGGGGTTAAAGTTTTTAAGATTAAAAAACTTTAGTTATAAATTTTTTAAAATAGTTATTATAGTAATTTTATATTTTAATGTAAAATTTGAAGTTATGAATTTGAAAAAATTAAATATTATTTTGATTTTTTATATTTTTAAATTATTAAAACTGTAATATAAATAAAATTTAAAAGAATATGGATTATTATTATAAATAAAAATCAAAAGAATATGGATTATTATTATAAATAAAATCAAAAGAATGTGGATTATTATTATAAAGATAAAAGTTTTTTTTGATATTTAAAATAATTAAAATGAAATATAAATAGAAAAAAAGTTATCAATTTTATTATTATGATTATTATTATTATTCGGTTTTAATATATTTGGGGTGGTTGATGTAGGGGATCATACTAGATCTTGAGGGAAAACTTGAAATAACTTTTGCTTGGGGTTTACAAAAGTCCACAAACAATCAAGCTAAGGCTTATGCTCTTTATCATGGTCTTCTCCTAGCAAAGGAAATCAAGACAATTAAGTCCTTAATTGTCACGGGAGACTCCAACATAATTATCAAGTTTGTGGTCTTGAAATCAATCCCCTTCAATAGCAAGTTCACTTCTATTATAGCTTGAATCCAAAAGGAGGTATGCAATCTGCATAAGGTCTCATTCTACCAAGTTTGAAAAGAACAAAACTATCACCCCGATTACTTAGCCAATGAGGTTGCCACCCTTAAAATAGGTGCACTTCATAAAAATGAGCGGTGGCACTATCATGCAATTCCCTGGCTCACTTATTTAATGGATACGAAGATATGGTACACCACAATTAATCTCCATATTTACAATTCCATCATCAACACATATCAAGCAAGTTGCTCAGATTTGAAAGGACTCACCCACCCTCTCTCATATGCTCGAACTTAACTCTAGTTTGTTTCTTGCAAGGTTTTTCACCAACAAGGTTGGATAATGAAATTATTTGTTGGAGAAGCTAGTAGTGTCATATGGCGCAAGGCATTTCAACCAAAAAATTGCCTAGTAAGAGCCTCTCTCAATCTTTGAATGGTATTTTGGGGTTTTTGCTTGATGGTCTTAGTTTCTAGGCATGCACAATGTGTAGTTATTCCCTAGTTTTGCCTCCCAGAATCCAGGTGTGCTCAATGTGGTGTTACTATGTTCCTTTTATGCCTCTATTTTTTGGCTAAGCTAAGATAGGATATATTAGAAGTAGATTAGATTTCCTTCATGCATTTACATAGTCTTCATCTACATCTTTTGTTTGCATAACCATTTATCATTCACCTTCATCGGTGGACCACGATGCAACCAGAAAAACCAAAACCAGAAATGGTTGTCGGGTCAGAATTTGGATGGGTTCCCTACTCTAAACGGTGAGAGGTCTAATTGGGATTTCTTACCAGGGGTAGCCCCTATTGTTGACAAAGGGTGATTTCCGACCCGTCAATAGATGGCGAGGTTCACTTGTTGATCCGCCTCTTGGTTGTTATGTTGAAGAATGTGTAGGGGTTCCACACTTTGGAAAGATTGTACTTCGAGGTAAATTCGTTGAAATATAGCTCTAAGATAACCATCATTATGAAGGTTCTTCAACCGCATAGTATTATAGTGATTTTGGAGTCTTCAATAATTGTGAGAGATTGGATGCCTCCAGTTTTTTCCAAACATAGCCCTTAGATGAGGGCATATGCCTCTACTTGGTTATTTGCGGCATATCCAATGTTCCAAGAGAATATGAGCCTTATCTTTCATCCAGGGTCGTAGAGAACCTCGCCTACTCCTACCACCACACCTTTAAATAAAGAAATTTCAACATGTACATTTACTCTCAATGGGTTTCTTATCATGCATCGGCTCCATGATTGGCATTTTTTGAAATATTATCTCCATGTGCAAAGCATCTCATCGATTCTACCATTTGATCATACAATTTCTCTCTTTGTCTATTGAAGGCTTCTTATGTAATGTGTTCTACCTTCGTTGTAGAGGCATTCATTTTGTCTCCCATTATATTGCTAATTTGACGTGCAGGAATGTACCTTGAGGTAGATGATGGTGTTACCTCAAAATTTATGTATGTTGAATTTTCCTAGACTGACATATGTTTCTTTGGCTAGTGTAGCACGATAATGGAGAGTGTCGATATAAATGTGTTTGCGGAATTGTAGGCTAGGTGATTCTAGCACTGATATAGATTAATTTGATTATCGACAAAGGGATAAGGAACTAAACCATCAAAGGTTTGACAACCTATATTATGGGATGAACAAACATAAGCAAACAATAGGAAAAACACTATGCGAAAAATTGTAACTCAATTTATTAATTGCACTGGATTACAAGGAAAATCTATGTCCGGTATAAACATCTTGAATAGAAGTGTAAACAAGCTTATTCCTAAATTTTCCAACTTTTCATAATCTTTTATGCAATCCTATATCTAGTGGAGAGAGATGGGTTGATCTAAAAATGAAGAAGACTTGTAATCTTGAAAATATTTGCAAGTTAAATTCTATGTGTTAAAAGCAAATGGATCAACTTTGCAACACATCATTAATAGGATTTAGTCATTTAAGATGCAAATAAACAACAACATAATCAATGAACATAAACACATAACACAACAAATGATAAAGGAGTTCACCCCTCTCTTGGGCTACATCTCCTGGTCCAGCTTCCAATGGATCATTATTATTATTTGCTCAAAAACGTGCTTTACAATGCTCAAAATGACCAACAGACTGCTCCAATGGCTTCAGAGCGTCCAAAAACCCCTAGCTGGGCTTTTTCGGCACCTCGTTTGGCCAAAAAACGAAGAAGTTAGGCTTCCTTGAAGTCTCCCCTTCAAGCTTGTTGTCTCTGCATCTACAAAACGCACCCTTGTACATTCAACCTAGCACACACACAATTTAAAGCATAGAAACCTGGCACCGAACGCAATCGTGCCAACGGTGCGAACTGTAGGACGATTATGGGCACGCCGGCCCCTAACCGTCAAACTCGTGGGCACATGTGGGTCATAGAACCGGCCGCATATACAAAAAGGGCTAACTTTTAAAAACCAACTTTCCCGCGCGCTCCGTGGCATGGTCACATGTCACGGGTTATGTGACCGGAGGCTTAAATACATAAACCCCGCGCGTTTGAACTGTGGTCATGTGGTTGAGGTTTGTGCTACCGGGGGTTGGGCTCCGTTTGTAACACAAATCTCACGCAAACAATATGGTAACAGTCCTATGTGTAAAACAATAGAACCATGGGTCGGGGCTAAGCCCCGGCCCGACCCCCCCGCCATATAAAACATTATATTAATTCAAATATATTCCAACGCATATAGTTAACAAGGAACAACGCATAGCCCGTTGGCAGGGCAGACTTTGCAAAGGCTTTGATTGGTGGGTGAGGTTCGGGGTTCGAATCCGACGGACTCCATATAGTTTTGAACCAATAACCAATACAATGGTGCCACGTGGCACCCAACCACAAACCAAAAATTGCCACGTGTCAAAACATGATTTGTCCAACTGTCAGCCAACTCGAAACTGCCACATCACCTCTGCCATGTCAGCGTATGGACGTACGGTCTCTGCCACGTCAGCCTGTACGGACTGCACAGTTAGTGTCCTTTTTTTTTTTGCTTGTTTGACGATTCGAACATATCGCAATATCTCTCGCTCTCGACGTTCGTTTGAACCCAAACGAGTTGCGTTGGGTTCGCAACGACGAGGCCTACGCTCTCGTTTGATTTGAAGCGATTCCGAGCACTTTGAATCTTTGAGCAAAATTTGATCCCCTGATCACACCTCCCCATTGGGAAGCTTTTGGACCTCCAAAAGACTATATTCAGTCTATGTGAAGATGAGGGTATAGTTCCATCACCCTTCCAACCTCAATCCACTTGGCTTTGCTTGGATTGGTACCTTTAAGACCAACTCGAAGATACTCCATTTTTCCTCGTTTTGAAGTTCGCATTCTCCTGTCAAGGATGGTGTCTTCATGCAGTTCTGTAAGATATTCGAGGGAAAAATCATCTATAGAAGGAATCTGAACATGCTCTCCATGATCATCAATCAACGGAGGCTCATACAATTTCAAATTCTCAACATTAACAACTGCATACATTTGCATATAAGGAGGCAAATCTAAACGAAAGGCATTGTT
>ML780646.1:309802-324041 GCA_009831015.1 Picea engelmannii | reverse complement strand
TAGCATCTTTTAATTGATCAAGCAAATCATCAATTCTAGGAAGAGGATAACGATTCTTAACTGTAATTTTGTTCAAAGCCCTGAAATCAACACACATACACCACGTACCATCTTTCTTTGGCACTAACACAATTGGAGATCCAGCTAGGGGTTTTTGGACGCTCTGATACCAACTTGATCTAAAAATGAAGAAGACTTGTAATCTTGAAAATATTTGCAAGTTAAATTCTATGTGTTAAAAGCAAATGGATCAACTTTGCAACACATCATTAATAGGATTTACTCATTTAAGACGCAAATAAACAGCAGCATAATCAATGAACATAAACACATAACACAACAAATGATAAAGGAGTTCACCCCTCTCTTGGGCTACATCTCCTGGTCCAGCTTCCGATGGATCATTATTATTATTTGGTCAAAGTGCTCAAAAACATGCTTTACAATGCTCAAAATGACCAACAAACTGCTCCAATGGCTTCAGAGCGTCCAAAAACCCCTAGCTGGGCTTTTTCGGCACCTCGTTTGGCCAAAAAACGAAGAAGTTAGGCTTCCTTGAAGTCTCCCCTTCAAGCTTGTTGTCTCTGCATCTACAAAATGCACCCTTGTACATTCAACCTACCACACACGCAATTTAAAGGGTAGAAACTTGGCACCGAACGCAATCGTCCCAACGGTGCGAACTGTAGGACGGTTATGGGCATGCCAGCCCCTAACTGTCAAACTCGTGGGCACATGTGGGTCATAGAACCGACCACATATACAAAAAGGGCTAACTTTTAAAAACCAACTTTCCCGCGCGCTCCGTCGCATGGTCACATGTCATGGGTTATGTGACCGGAGGCTTAAATACATAAACCCCGCGCGTTTGAACTGTGGTCATGTGGTTGAGGGTTGTGTGACCGGGGGTTGGGCTCCATTTGTAACACAACTCCCACGCAAACGATATGGTAACGGTCCTATGTGTAAAACAATAGAACCACGGGACGGGGCTAAGCCCCGGCCCGACCCCCCCGCCATATAAAACATTATATTAATTCAAATATATTCCAACGCATATAGTTAACAAGGAACAACGCATAGCCCGTTGGCAGGGCAGACTTTGCAAAGGCTTTGATGGGTGGGTGAGGTCCAGGGTTCGAATCCCACGGACTCCATATAGTTTTGAACCAATAACCAATACAATGGTGCCACGTGGCACCCAACCACAAACCAAAAAAAATGCCACGTGTCAAAACATGATTCGTCCAACTATCAGCCAACTCGAAACTGCCACATCACCTCTGCCATGTCAGCGTACGGACGTACGGTCTCTACCACGTCAGCCTGTACGGACTGCACAATCAGCGTCCTTTTTTTTTTGCCTGTTTCACGATTCGAACAGATCGCAATATCTCTCGCTCTCGACGTCCGTTTGAACCCAAACGAGTTGCATTGGGTTCACAACGACGAGGCCTACGCTCTCGTTCGATTTGAAACGATTCCGAGCACTTTGAATTTTTGAGCAAAATTTGATCCCCTGATCATGGGTTACAAAGTAGGAAGTGAATTGATTCAATTTTATGTCATTATTGTTTGGTAACCCAAATAACACTTGACTCATAGTTGACATAGATTGCCACATGTTGGGTTGCATTGATGAGTGAGGCCGCATTTGGCGAGGTTGTGAGTAGCTAGAATCGATGGCCATATAGCATATTGAAACTCGGGGAAGAATGACCACAACAGGGACTAGTACTTCATGAGTTGCATACTTTTATTTGGGATGTGTAGAGGCTGTGCTTCTCTATATGCGAAGAACAATGTTGATTGGTCAAATTTTGATATTCTTGCTTTGCTCAAAGATCATTTTATAAGTGAATAAACTAATATATTTTAATTTGATATTCATATTATTAATGATATGAGTAGTGAAATTTGCTTAATTGGACTTGGGGAAGAAAGTATACAAGAGGAGATAAGAAATACTTAAAGTGATTATAGAAATATGAAAATAATTACATACTTCGTTTGAGGAGGAGTTGGAGAAAGAGGAAGAAAGAATAAGTAAATAAATATGAGTCAAATAGGTGCCTATGAAAAAAGATGAGAAGAGTGACACCTTCTTAATATTCAAGGTAAAAAAAAAGGAGTGATACACCACAAGTTTCTAGACTTTTAGTCAAACTCAAATTCTAGAGTCTATAACATTTATAATGCTTATAGTTTCTAGACTTTTAGTCAAACTCAAATTCTAGAGTCTATAAGATATATAATGCTTATTGTTCATCTAAAAGCCAACAAGAATGATGTCTCACTCAATATTTACTTGAATGATGGTGGGGTAAGAAAGAAGTAGTTCTAGATGGAATTAGATTTGTGGGTATGTAACAACGTCCTATGAAATCAATCAAACACTCTAATAAAAAGGGTGACATGCTTTTAATCTTCATAATGAACATAATATCTCAAAGTACAAGGATCTCTAAATATGAAACTTGAATAAACTTTTTTTTAACTATTATTAATGTCATATGATCAACACCAACATGGAAAGTTGATGATGCGAGGGTTAGGAACTTTGTCCATTATCTACACTTAAATATAACAAGTTATTCACTGATGATGACCTTTTCAATGCTTTAATACAACAAACATTCACTCTTGACTACTTGATATCTCTCTATTTTGAACAGAGTATTCACCACGATACTTAATACCTCTTCATTTCAAGGCAATAAGAAAAAATTCTAAAGTGTTGAGTTCTCTCCTTATTATCTTTTCAACTAACAAAAAGCAAAATTAATTAGATATTAATAAATTATAACATAGAGAAACATCTTATATTCATGTCATACAATCAACACCGAACAAGAAAATCCACAACATAAAGCTTAACACTTTTATCTCTTGCTTGCATTAGTTCACTTATAAAACCATGATCCTGCGTTCCCATATTTAAAGAGATAAGCATTGAGAATCAAACATTAATAAAAGAAGTATCACCTCACACAATTAACCAATAAGTGAAATTCTCAATAATTAAATTTAGGAAAAAAAAAAACACATTTAAAGGAAATTTGGAAAAAAAAACACATTTAAAAGAAATTTGGAAAAAAAAAAAACAATACTAGCATAACCAACAACTAGAAGCGCACTACTTAATCTAGCATGGGTCCTCTTACATATCAATGTGACATTGCTTATGTGCACTTCATAAATTTCAATAGAAAAGATCCACCCAATATGCTTATCGGCTTACTACTAACGACAAGTTAGGTATTTATAACTAAACCTTTTGAACAATAAAGAGGAAAGATGCATGCCAACCAAATATCCAGTTCACTCTGAAAAGTTTTATATTGTTCAAGTGTACTAATAATGAGTTGGTATGTTCAATATAGAAGTCCACATAATATGGGTTGGGATAATGAATATATTTTGTTAAGGGTGAGCTGACTTATATCTTTATATAGGTAGTGTACATTAACAATTGACTTTTGTGTATTATAAAATCAAATTCAAGTTTGTTTATGTTTGGGTGTGGTTTAGTGATTAAATTTGACTATTGTAAAATCATAGATTATTTATAAATTTTTAAATGGAGGAAGTTGTATATTTTTAAAGGTGTAGTTGAGTTTGAACATTATAGAATTGCATAATAGATGTTTCAAAGCTTTCAACGTATAAAATATTTTTAACGTATAGAATATAATAGTACATTATATAAACCTTTTAAGTTTAATAATGTTTCATTGATGGTTTAAAATAAAAATAAAATTAAGGAAATATGGTAAATAAAGTTAGTATATGTTTTTTTTTCTTTACTAGAAAAAAAATAAAAAATATTTGGAAGAAAATTATATTTTGTAGAAATATATATTTTCATGTATTTTGTTGAATAACAATGGAACAATTTAGGTTCCATAAAAGATAAAATTATGGAAATGGTACTTCTCCCATCCAGAAGATTACCAAGAAAGTCTTGAAAATTTTATAGCAGATTGTGCATTTATACATAAAACATATATTCAGTAAAAAGTCTCAAAAAACTAACAGTACAAAATATCATCATATAGGATTCCAATATAATATATGTAGAATTTGAACAAAATCACGCATTTGTTGAAGGATTTGCCACATCTGATCTTATATAAAGGGTCTATGATAGAATTCATAGATGGTTCCATTTAAGTCTTCAGAAATCAACCACTGCCCATGGCCCATTTATAGACCTTCCTTAGAGAGTTGATCGACGTACATGTTTTGTTCCCTGTAGACATGGCAAACATAAACGTGGTCAAAAGTGTCTCAGAGCCTATGGACTTCTTCAAGTAAAGGAAGCAAAAGAATGTTATTGCAATGTTGGAGCTTCCGAACCCAATTTATGAAATTTAAGGAGTCTCCAAAAATCTGTATAGATTCCACCTCTTTTTCCTTGGCAAACAGGAGGAAAAGTTTTAGGGACATCAATTCAACATTATTGTTTGTGTGAGGTCCCGGGCCCATTTTTAATTTGTAGGAATGTTTTTTCTGATAAGAATAATCGTGCACCCCCACCACAAGACATTTTGTAATTTTGTGATGCTCCATCGAAAAAATCCTGAGGTTTAGTACGATCCACCTCTTCCACTCACACTTGTCGGATTGGACCTCTTCCTTTTCCCTGTGGGAAATGTGAAAGGATGCTGAGACTTTAGGCTGCGATAACTTATGGGGGAATTGGTTTGTCACAAAAAAATTACAGAGTTTCTCGCCAGCCAGGTACCCCAACATATGAGTAATGGAAGAGTCTCATGACTGCAATTACTGACAATGGATACCCAATCTTTCCACGCCTCTTCTAAAGTAAATCCATTCCAAGTGAAGCCCTAGCCCAACAAGGAAGATCACTCCTGCTATATTAGCTTAATATAAGGGCACGTGATGAAAAGATGGATCGAGGACTCTTCATTTGCTTTGCACGGGGAGCACCAGCCCGAGTCTTCGATCTGTCACTTCTTCATAACCTCTCCACTATCTGATTGAGGAAGAAAACTTCCTAATTGTGCAAGCACTAGATCAAATTTATAGGGAGGATGTGGTTGTCACCACTTCCCAGACAAGGATCAGTGCTAATACACACCTTGTTGTCGTTATCAATGTATTAAGCTAGTCCTTCACCGACCACCTCAAAGGACGAGATGACTACTTTCCAAATGACTGAGCACCCATCTTTTTTCTTTCGGGGATTTTTTATCCAATATTGGACAGAATCCAGACTGATATATTTTTGTATGTTCACTTGAGTCCAAAGGCTTTGTGTAGAGATCATTCTCCAACAAGGCTTTATTTCCAAAGATTTTGAGAAAAGAAAAATATTTTTCAATCCCCACCCTCCTAAGGATTTTGGAATTGCTAGTGATTTCCATTTTATCCAAGGAAGAACAACTTTATCTTGAGTGCCCGCCCAAAGAAATTTGAAACACATCTTCCTTTCCCTTTCAATAATCCCTTTGGGAATCCAAGCCAAAGACATCCAATAGACCGATATTGCCTCTAACACTGATTTTACCAAATTCAACTTGCCCACACGAGAGATGTTTAAAATATGATTCCAAACACTTAGCCAACGTTAGATTTCAACTTCCTATAGTTATTCACCAATCAATCAAGGGTACCACATGCATTTATTGTAACTACGAGCATAAATACAAGAGACTAAGCAATCTGAAAATTACAGCAACGGAAAAGTAAATGAACAACAACACATTCACCACATTGAACACATGAAATTTATGGGCAATGCCCCTGGAAAAACTCACAAGGGGAAAACCAATCTAGGAGAGATTTTTCTTGTTGATCTCTTAGGAAAATTCTGAGTTTTACAGCAACAACATTATCGGCATAAAATGTACAACAATAACTAGTAAACATAACCAGTAGACCTCCTTGAAATCTGTGCCAAGGACTCTTAGAAAAATGCACTTGATTTCTGCCTCAAAATCCATGCCACTATTTTTGTTCTATGATTGTATTGGTCGTCCTTCTTCTGGAAACAAATATATCCTCGATTTTTGTGCTTAACAGTTGCACCTAGTTGTATGAATTTGTGTCTCCTAGCACCTTGGAAACCATGCCTATCTTCAACATAAAGGTTGTCTCAATTTCAGTGCCAAACACTAGTTGTACGACCCTCTTTTAATGTTGATATTTCTTGGGATGTGTGCCTCTTTCTCTCCTTGGGATTCATGCCTCTTCCTTTGGCTACTACTCTTTCCTCTAGCTTGACTCTTTAGGAAATTGTGTCTCTTCAACTACCTCTCTCACTCTCCTCAAAAATTGTGCCCCATCTCTCCTCTAGTGTTCCTTTCATTACTCATTAATTAGTAACTCCTCTAACCCTTGGTCTCCCTTGAGTGTCTCTTCACCTCCGAGTGAGATCAAAGGTCATGACTTAATCTTTCATTTAGTTCACTTAAATCACTTAAGTGACCCACTTTTCATAGAGTCACTTTTACCCATTAAATATTAAAAGCCTCAAGTTGACTTTTTAAAATCACTTTATAAAGTCACTTTATGAAATCACTTCATAAAGTGATCCAGGTGGATATTGGTTTACAAAGGTGTCAGTGGGGAAACGTTGCGACAAAAATAAGAGATTTGTCTAGACAAGGAACCCAGATGTGGCTTGGAACATTCGAGCTCGTACCTTTCTCAGCTTTCCTCTTTACGTGGTGGAGGAGGCCCTCTCAGAGGAACTAAAAAATGTGAGCCTCCTCACTTTCATCTCTAACTGATCAGACGATGGCACATCAATGTGTAAGAAAAGGCCAGACAAATTGTTTTTAGACATGTTTTAGCATCTCCAAAACAAATTAATTGCAATGGTCCCGATTGGATGGCTACGTAAATAAGGTTTGAAGCCATGTGGCTTGCTGCGAATGATCCTGATAGATGGAGTTTGACATGGGAACAGTTGCAAGTGGCTATCGACAGATAATAAAAGTCGGGATAGAACCACCCCCTTAAAAACACCTTCGATATAATTACTATTTTTTTAATCTATTTCCTTTAGGCGAGAATTAGTAGCTTAACTGTTATAGGTCTTGTTATACCAAGCATTGGTTTGATGGTTCTTATACCAAGCATTGGTTTGATGGTTCTTATACCAAGCATTGGTTCAATGGTTCTTCTTTTTAAAAGATGTAATGGAAAAGAACTTGTGTATGCAAGTTGATCTCTTTTTTAAGTTATTTGGTTAGTTGGGAGGTGGAGGGAGGCGGGAATCAGGATTTGAAAACCTGCAATTTTTAGCCTGTGAAAATGGTGTTGGGGTCTTCCTGGCGGATTTAGGCTACTTTTGGGGGCCCACGTTGACGGGCAGCCCTTTATTTATATGTAACTGTTGATACATTGATCTTCTGAAGGTTTTGGTGGGGGTCTAACTTGGAGGTTTTGAATAAAATCTAGCAACCGTCCAGAACTTCCCAGGTTTTATTGGAGTTGACAAGGGCGCTAGGAGATAATCTTTTCTGTCAGATTTACCTTGGTTCTCTAATATACATTTTTAAAGCTCCCACTGTATACGGCGCTTACATTGGTCTCTCTATCTGAGGAGGACTTAGTGGAGGTTAGGTGGCGCCTCAACGTTATTGTTTTGAAGCTTCCATGACGGAAGTTGTCGTCAATGCACTTATGAGTGTGGCTAACGAGGAAGCTTAGGAAAAGGTTGGATTATTTAATCTATCAGTTAGGTTTAATGCCTCTGCAATTTAACCTACTCCGGAGTTAATAACCTCAGACTCAACGCTCCCTTCATTTTCGACTTTGCAATGTGGTAGGGGTGTTGCTCCCATTGATGAGCTAGATATTGGCTGCAATGCACCTTCGCCCTATGTGAAAGTGGATGCTACTCAAGGTTGTAAGCGGTTAGATTGCGGTGGATACGCTCCTGCGACAAAGCCTAGTGGCTACGCTTCTGTGACAAATCCTGGTGGCTACGCTTATGCGACAAAGCCTGGTGGCTACGCTCCTACGACAAAGCTTGCTTTGCGGAGGCTAGCTAGTAAAAAATCTTAGATACTAAACATGTCACGAAGGAAAATGGTTCTTGGGGACGACCTGGGTTTGGATGAAGTGATTTCTTTAGCACTAAATGCTCTAGTGGGTCGTTTCTCATGCCGCTCGAGATGATCCACTCCTCTTTCTGCTTGGGTGAAGCTGCACTGGCTACCCATCCTGGCTTATGAACCATAGGTCTTCTACCTATCGCGGGGTTGGTTCAACTTCAAATGCCATACGTCAGATGACACATCTAAATTTCTTGAAAGGCTCTGGTCTTTTGATGACGGAAGCCTGGTGCTTAAGCGATGGAGGATCTCCTTTGATCCTGTGCAGGATTATTTCCAGTTTAGACACTTGTGGGTTCTTCTTCCGGGTTTACCACTGAATTTTTGGAACGTGAATGCTTTGACTGCTATCGGTAATGCACTTGGATGCTTCATCAAAGTCGATGAATAGTCACTAAGCCCTCCGGACAAAAAGTTGGGTAAGATAATGGTGGAGGTTGACATACATTCAGGTCTGTTGGAGACGCTGGATATACAGTGGCATGATCATTTATACTGTCAAAATCAAGATTAATTGGGTCTACCTTTTCGCTGCACCCTTTGTTGCCAAACTAGACATCTGAGAAGTGCTTGTCAAGGCTTCGTAGAGGAGGAGGAATCAGAAAATTCGTGACTCCGGAAGGGGCCTAGATGTGACTCGTCGGGTGTGGATTCCTTTATATGTGATGAAGTGTTCTCCGAGACCTCAGACTCTTCTAAACAAGATGATGCCGCATCTGTCACAGGTAAACTCAAAGAACCGTGTCCTTCCCTTTATCATTCTCTTACGACTTGGGAAAAACTGGCTTTCGACTCGACGTTACCTATGGTGGGTGAGCCCTTGGTACCCCATTACACTATTGAGTCGGGTTCTAAGGTTGTTAACTCTTCTTTGGATGCTCCTCTCCAGCCCTCTGTGAGGGACATGGAATTGATTAGTCCAGTTAGGTCAGACTCACCGCTGGGGGAACTTAGAACCTATTGTGTAGCTCCTGACAGTCCCTCTCCCAAGACAAGGGGTTCATAACACTGATTTTGTGCCTCCTGAGAGAACTCGGGTGGGGGATTCAGAGGGGGAAAAGGATAATTACATACTATCGAGTTATAGGGAGTCAAAACCAAGGGAGTTCTCGTTGGGGGAGACTCTGGTCTCTTTAGTCCCTCTCCTTTGTGAGACAAATACCACCTTTTCGCTTTCTACCTACCAGGGGAGGAATCTCATAACACTTTTTGGTTCTCCTGAACTTGTTGGCTAGTCAGGGAACACGATTGGGGGGGTTGGGGCTGGTTACGCCTGGTCAAAGGGCCTAGGTTTCAAGACTTTTCCGATAAAAACGAGAAGTGCTCGCAAAAAGGCCGCCTACACTACTCCTGCACTTGTCTCGCACACAAACTATGTCACTTACTCTGGGGCGCTTAGAGGCATGAAAGCCCTTGCAAGGGCTAAGCCATGATACTTCTCACTTTAAATCTTAGAGGGGTGGGGGGAACCTTGAAACTGACCTCCATGAACCGTTTACTAAGGAAAACCAAGCCTGATATTATTTTTTTACAAGAAACATTGGTTGACGAGGAGAAAGCACGTTTGTTTATGTTAAAGTTTGTGCCTGGCTGGTTTACATGTGTTGTTAGCTCTGTTGGAAACTCGGGTGGTCTCTTGGTGACGTGGGATCCCAATAAATTTGTTCTGGAACCTTCACTCTGTTGTGGGGGCATTTTATTATCTGGCATCTCTTTAGAAAATAACAAGCACTTGTGTTTTCTCAATGTCTATGGGCCCTGCAATGAGAGAAAACTATTTTGAGATCAGGTGGTTGCGAGTGGATTGTTAGCTACTAAAAACCTGATTATTGCAGGGCATTTAAACTTCATTATAGGTGCAGATGAGATTTGGGGAGCGATAACACATTTGGATAAGCTTGCGGATTTTTTTAGGATACTTTTCCAGGAATACCATCTGCTGGATATGCTTTCAGATGATGTGGTACCAACGTGGAGAAATGATAGATCTGGGGTTGATAGTATTGCAAAGTGCCTGGATTGTATTCTGGTTTTGGAAAAAAAATTATGTGAAGTGGGCAGGTAGCAATCATGGGTTGAATTCCCATACATCTCAAATCACACGCCAGTTATTGCATAATTTGATTTTCAAAAATTTTCGGTGGCCCATCCATTCAAATTAAATCTGTCTTGGCTGGTAGAGAAAGACTTCACAACTATTGTTAAAGAGGTCTTGACGGACATTTGTTTCTTGGTGGAAACGGATTTCCAACACAGATTTGTGTGGAAATTGAAAGTGCTTAAGTCTCGGATTAAAACCTGGGCAAGACTTCGACGACGTGCAAAACTACACAAACTGGAAACGCTGGAGGAGGAGTTTCGGGTGGCTTATTCGGCATTGTTGAGGGATGGGATGGGTCCTACTACTGATATTCAATTGAAATATTTGGAGGCAAAACAAAATCCAATTCTTCTCCAAGAAGAGGAACACTGGAGACAGAAAAGTAGAGCAGTGTGGCTGAAATGTGGGGATCAGAACACAAAGTTTTTTCACAACTTTGCCAGCGCCAGAAGAAACAAGAAACACATTTGGGAAATTATGGATGAGAATGGACAGATCCATAGAGGGCAAGAGGCACTCAAGAAAGAAGCAAAAATACATTTCAAAGGTCAGTTTGAAGTTGATGCCCATATTTCCCTTGTGGAGCAACTTAATATTGCCAAGTTGTTCTCTCGTTTTGTCTCTGTGGAAGACTCTTTATTCATTGACCGTCCTTGCACAAAACATGAAATTTTGGAAATCTTAAATCATTTTGCAAAAGACAAGAGTCCAAGCCCGGATGGCTGGACAGTTGAATTTTTCACCTACTACTTTGACATTCTTGGTGATGATTTGTTGGAACTAGTGGAGGATTCAAGGACCAGAAGAAAGGTACAAATCTCACTTAATTCTACATTCCTGGCATTGATACCAAAGGAGAATAAACCACTGACTTTTGGTGACTACAGACCCATTGTGCTTTGTAATTTATGCTATAATTTGATATCAAAGGTGATTGCAAATAGAGTTAATCCTATTCTCTCGAGGGAATTGTCGAGCGAACAACTTGGTTTTTTAAAAGGCAAGCATATTTTGGACGCCATTGGGACGGCGCAAGAATGTTTACATAGCATCAAAGAAAAAAAGATAAAAGCTCTTATTTTAAAGTTGGACTTAAAAAAAGCTTACAATTGTGTAAGCTGGGATTTTCTACGCTTAATACTAGTCCAAGTTGGTTTTAGCCTTTCTTCTACAAACTGGATTATGAGTTGTGTAGTTAGCTCCTCCTTTGTTGTTCTGATAAATGGTGAGACATCCTCGTTTTTTCAGAGTGAACGTGGCTTAAGACAAGGCTGCCCGCTTTTGCCTCTGTTATTCATCTTAGTTATGGAAAGCATAAGCCTACTGTTGAAAAAACGTCAAACAGAGGGAAGGTTGATGGGGTCAAGGTTTCCCGGATTATAAAAATTCTTCACCTTATTTTTGTCGATGATATCCTCATCATGGAAAAGGCTTCACTTGAGGAGTGGTTGGTGATTAAATCCTTATTGGATCTCTTATGTTGTGCCTCGGGAATAAAATTCAATTTAAAAATGTCTACCTTCCACCACTTGGGAGTACAAGGGGAAGACTTGGAAAAGCTTAAGGAAGCTTTCTCTTTCAATTTTGTGGATCTTTCTGTAGGTTTTAGATATATGGGGTATTTAATTAAAGCTGAGAAATCATCCTTCAAGGATTGGAGATGGCTTCTAGCCAAGTTTGAAAACGGGAATAACCATCGGTGTAACTGTTGGTTATCACTAGGGGGTCATTGCATTCTCGTTAAGGCGGTTTTAGAAACACAATCCGTTTACTCGATGGCCTTAGTGGCGGTCCATATTTTAGTGCTCTCAAAGATTTGTCAACTGATTTTTTATTTCCTCTGGTCGAGTGGTGGTTCTACACATCATTTACACCTATGCAACTGGGATTTTCTCGCCAAGACGAAGCACTTAGGAGGTTGGGGCCTTAGAAATCTCTTCCATTTCAACCGTGCCTTGGTCGCAAATTCACTTTGGTGTGTTCTGATGAAAGAAGGGATTTTGCATGAAGTGATCAAAGAGAAATATCTTCCCTATATCTCTATTGCAACTTGGCTCAGATCGAAAATGGTTTTTCAACCTACGACATCACAGACTTGGAAAAAATTGTTGAAATCACTTCCTCTCATTACTCATTAGTTAAGTTGGAACCCTTGCAATGGGCAATCTGTGATAAATGGCCTTGACAAGATTCTGGGCATCAACGAGTTTGCACTTCTCTTGCAGGATCTCCTGGTGGATTTAAAGAACACAAATTTGCGTTATCGTTTTCAAGCCAGGGCTCAGTCTTCATTGGGGTTTATTACGGACCAATGGAAAAACAATTTTGATTTGGGTCTTTTGGGATCGTTGACTAGTGAATGGAATACTTATTGCAAGGCACTAATCGATTCAGGTATCCATTTCTAGCCTAGAGATGATATTATAATTTGGACTGGAGGTGACCTTTCGGGCATACTCTCTGTAAAAAATGTTTACAATGCTCTAACGAAAAAAATTGTGGCCTCAACGGATTGCGGAGTGGAGGAGACATATGTGGACTTGGGATCTAGCCTACAAGATCAAATTGTTTACTTGGCTTGCTGTGGAAAACAAAATTTTAACATGGGATACCTTGCAACAAAGAGGTTGGGAAAGCCCGAGTATTTTCCCTCTTTGTTACAGGGACTCTGAGACTGTTCTACACTTGTTTGTAAATTGCACTTTCACTCACAACCTGTGGCAACTTCTATATTCAGCTCTTAGCCTAAGTTCAACTTGGGGTGGCAGCTCTTTAACAAATTGCTTGGACATTTGGTTAAGAAAGGAGAAGGTATACGTTACTCTTCCCTCGCTAGCCTGTTGGTACATAAGTGCTTGTTTGAATCTCGTATTCCCTCTACCCAGGGGATTGCCATTAAAATAGGAGGGATGTTGGAAAACACTTCTTCTCAGTGTCCTCGGAAAGGAAAAAATAACAGAATAAAAAAGACACCTTATTTTACTTTGGCATCTGTTGGTTGGTTTGATGGTGCAGCCCCAACAAATGGGATTTTGAGTGGAGCTGGGGGTGTTATAAAATTGTCTCAAAATACTTCTTATAGGTGGATGCTCAACTGTGGGCTGGGCACAAACACCAGGGCTGAACTTCTAGGAGTGTGGGCCTCCTTAACCTTGCCAAAGCGGTTGGGCATTACTTAGTTACAAGTCTTGGGGGACTCAAAAATTGTGATAACGTGGCTGAACTACAGGGGAAATATTCAAGTTACTCCACTGTTGGGTTGGATGGACAGGATCCTGGACCTAAAAAAATCTTTCAACTCTATTAGATTTGATCATATCTATAGGGAAGAGAATGGGGAGGCTGATACCTTATCCAAAAAATCTACAGGTGCCAAAAGGGAAGATCCATTACAACAAATGGCAGGATGGACACGAGGGCCCCCTACTATCCTTGCACCTCTCTCTGTGACTGCTTTATCACTAAGAAAAATTTTGGGGTGGTGATTGGTTTTTTGATAAACCCATAACACTATTCACCAGAGTTAAAATCTCCCTTTGTCTTGCTTTTTGATCAACCCTTTGATGGGTTTTGACTATATGTATAAAGCACTTGAGGATCTATTTTGAACGACCTACTAGAAGTGGCATGAAGATGGATGTAATATTACTACTTTTGTACTCTGTTTTGAGAACATCATATATTTTAATATATTGAAAAATTTTCTACTGGGAAAAAAGTTTCATTTTGAATTTACTATATACATCATCGATACTATTATGTATAAAGGGAAGATTACATTCCTTCTTTAATTTTTTAAGAAAAGTTCAATTTTAATATTTTTTTTTTGTAAGTAAGAAATTTATATTATGTGTAGTGCCTTCTATGGCTGAATAGCAGTTCCCAAAACACAAAATGAAACCAGATGTAGTTACTGGACTGCCCCAACAGAGGGGAAACCAGTCCAGCCAGCCTCCAAGTCACCAGTCTTAAACAGTTGCTGAGTTTTAAAACAGACAAAGTTCAAACTAAAAGCCATCTAGCCTAGGAACCTAAAGAAACCGGTTGC
>ML780646.1:273440-302672 GCA_009831015.1 Picea engelmannii | reverse complement strand
TATACATAGCAATGAGTTAGCTTTGACTGCTCTATTAATTTGGTTTGACTTTACAATTTTTGTAAAGAACTTAATGTATAACATAAGAAACTTAAAATTTTATTTTTTAATGTGTAAAAAAACTGAGTTTTCTTACATTTCATTCGTTGATAACTTTATAGTGTTATTGCAGCCTTCACTTATTTCGAGGTTTCAATCACTTATTTCAAGGTTTCCAGCTGTGGAGTGTAGTACTCAGGCTGTGGGGTATAGTAAGTAGACTTTAAGTTGACTAAGATTGCTCATACTGCCTCTGGCACAAATTCTTAGGAGGCAGTACGAGCAACCTTGCTGCCCTTGTTTACATTAAGCCATTTAACTTTCTATACAAGTCAACATTTATAATTAAGACTAAAAATTTTAATCTCATGATTATTAGTCCTTGCCAAAAGCCTGGGACTATAGCAATCAGTTCATGGTTGACCAAGTATTAGTTTTGTTTGACTTTTAAATATTTTAAAATTTTCCAAAGTTTAACATAATAGTTTATATTTTTTCAATTAAATAATAAAATTAATATTATTGCTCTGTATTGCTATTGGATATAAGATTAAGAGTCTTATTGCACAACTGACAACACAACATAATAGTTTTCCATAGTTATGTGGATTTTAATTTTGTGTCAGTGTCCGACACGTATCCCATGTCAAAGTCACTGATTTGATTTCATCTTGGCGACGTCGGCCGTCCATGAGGCAAATCGAAGAGGTCTTCTTTGGCGACGCAGGCAAAGGGCAGGTAGGGAAACGTAGCGAGGGGACCAGGATTCGAACCTACCTTGAAACTGGTAGAGATCTAACAAGATCAAACTTACTATGCTGACATGGAAGAAGGCACAATTTTTCTCATATTTTATAGTCCTCCAAGCATACAACACAGGTCTCCGACGTGCCCTTGTCATGAACAGGTGAAGTGAATATGGGACTTGGTAATGCCTTGAGCTCTTGATATATTTGATCATCGTTGCGCATGTGTTGTCTTCGCTGAAATATTCGAGGATGAGCAGGAAAATAAAATAGAGCAACGACAAACATATCCAGTACGATAATTTAATATAATGTATGGATGGGGTGATATGGAATTCAAAAAATGTCAATCACTCCTCATCTATCTCAATCGCTTTAATTTTTCCAACCGATATTATTTCTCGACTGTGTACTCCGAAAAATTCTCAAATAATCGATTGGAAAAACTGGTGGCATGGCAACTTAATTCAATAATGGGCAGGGACTAAGCTATCATATAACTCTTGTTTACAATACCAATACTATATATTTGATTGCTTAAAAAGATTTATGAAATGGCATTGCCTAATATACTATTGCTAAGTCCACGAATATATGTCACTTTCTTTGAAGAGGACCACTTCCTTATATCGTTATAAGTAATTAAATCTTGATAACGATATATTTTAGGCAATTCAATATCAAATAAATTTAAAATTAAATCTTAAAATCTTCTTTTACATTAAACTTATTAATTAATTAATTAATTAATAGATAGATAGTACACATCATTGTGTATATACACATCTCTTTCACCCTCGTTAGAGGACGAGATGATAAGTGCTAGTTGTAATTGAGACCTTGTAAAGTTGTATCTATAAAGTATATATGCTCTAGTTAGATTTTATTGAGATTATTTTATGATTAATCGGTTAAGTTTTTTGCCTTTTCTTTAATGAAAAGGGTGTAACTTTATATTTATTCAGGAAAAGAGTATAAGTAAACAATAATTAAAACTTATATAATTTTTTTTTTAATTTATATTTTTTTAGAGTATTTTCAAAATAATATACACAACAAAACTTGCTACATGTTATGTTATACAAATGGAAACCATAACAGATGGCATTATGTCAAATGTTTGCTTAAGTATGATACATGATGAATTTCCTACATTTCGTAACAGTTTATCTTCGTCCATGGTTGTTATAAATAGAGAAACAGAGTAGCAAAAAAGGAAATTAGACTTTAGGCAAACCCGAATTGCCATCATCCTTGGTTGGTCGCAGAGTAAACATGAAGGGATGGAAGCACGTTGGGCACCTATTCTTGGTTGGCTCGCTTGACAGGGCGTCAGACAGAACATCTAGGCGTCGAGAGAGGATCGTTTGATGGTGAAGTTGCTCCTTGGCATCCCATCTCATATAAAAAATTAATTGCAGATGCTCCTGTGAGAGGTGCCACGTTCTAGGCGAATCTGGGGCATAGGCTACTAGTGGTGGAGAGAGTCGCCTACAGGCCAAGCCACTTCTTCTTGTTGAACCTATGGGGGAAATTATTCCTCAATAGGGTAGTCGCCCAGGTCTTTGGCAAAGTCATCTTCTAGGGGAAGATACCAAAAGTAAGGGCTGGAGTCAAAATATCTGAAGCAGAGAAGAGAAAGGAGTTTGTGGCTTCCAGAGAAGGATCCTGAGGAATTTCTTCCTCAACATATGCCATGGGTTGGTCGTCCTCCATCCAATTTGGGGCGGAGCTTGGTGAGAAGTTCAAAGGGGGGCCAATAGGGTGATCTTGAGCAATGGGGGGTGGAACTGGTTCGATGGAAAGTCTAGGACAACGGTATCGAGTAGTGAAGTTGTAGTAGGTCGGTCCTCTCTTGGGCTTTCCCCTTTCTCTGGGCATTGAGAAAGTTGGGGTAGAGAAAGTAATTGGAAGGGGGAGAAGACACACAGAGGATGAAAAACTAGAGTGGGAGAGAGATGCGTGAGTCGGAATTCAAACAACAACCATAACAATGAAACAATTGACAATGCTTACCTTCATGTTTGTCGCCTCCTTGATATGGGAGTGCTGCATTAAAACCGAGTTGACAACAGGCATGTGATTCGTACCAGGCTTAGCATGATCTAGCTCACACTTTGAGGGCATCATTAACTCAAGCTTCCCACACAGGCACACCAACGTCTCCTTCACTTGCAGACAATTCATGCGAAATGGATGAAGGGGGGATGACAAATGGGGATATTAACTCCCAAATGTACATGGTCGCCAGATATCACCCCATCCGGGGAATTAAAACTTATTAAATATATTTTTTTTGTAAATAAAAGTGCCCAAAAATATATTCACATCATTACGTGTCTATACAAAACCATTATTCTTCCATCAAACATGTTTGAAACTGTAACTGAAAACAGTTCTGACAGAAAAAAAGAGAGCAGATTGTTCTACTGTCTTACAAAGCATGAAAGAGAATGTTAATTCTCTACGGAAATGACGAAAGCAAAAAGAAACCATGAAACCTGGGAGCTAGCTTGGACTCGGCCATCCTTGAGCATTGTAGGATGGGACAAAGAATTGTCCACGGGCTAGACATATTTTGCTAGCAGGAGCAACTATCATCGCGTCCATCAGGAGGTCCAAGCGTTGTCCCAAGAAGGTCTGAAAATGGGCATGTTCATCCAATTTTTGCCGCAACTCAAAGATGAGTTGAATGTGCTCCTCTACGAATCGAAGTGGGGTCGACGGAGGCAGCTCCTCCATCATATCGGTGTCCATTTCTTCCATTGTGTTCGTTGCTTCAACTGTGTTCCCTGCGTTCGCTATATACACTGCATTAATCGTTTCATCTTCAACCACCGCGACCATTACATTCAAGGGAGTCTCTTGACAACAGAGGGGAATCTCTTCCTCCACTATGCAAGAGCTAGTGCCAAAGAAGTGGTCGAGAGAGTAGGCTCTTGGAGGGTCAAATTCAGGACTGCGGCTTAGCGGGGGGGGTAGAGTTCGCGGGAGGGGGCATTTCTGCCATGGAGGGGCCACTACCAAGATCAATGGGGGGTTGGTTTTGCCTAAGACGACTGGCTATGATAAGGGCGAGTTGGGTGTGGGGACTGTGTCTAGTGTAGGCACTGTAATACATTGGGCCTCGCTTGGATTTGCCACGCTCCCTGGGCATGTTGCTGGCTTGGGAAAACTGAACCAGAGAAGGCAATGGTGGGCGCAGAGCAGACAAGCTAAGTGCCAGGGAATAATGAGAGAATGGTCCATCATCACGGCTTCCATAAACCTTCACGAATTGACGTGAGTGGGAGCCATTAGGGCGGAGGTGACTGCAAGCCTGGTGCATGTACACCCAGCTCGGTTCGCACATGGCGGTCTTAAATTACCTCGAGGTGCCCATCGCACCTCCATTGAATCACAATGAATGCGAGCCATTCAAGTTGGGGGGGCGGGAGGCTGGCGACATGATTAATACCTCCCTGCGTTGCCCGATGCCACCTGGCTCCCACTTCCTTGCCATTTGTCACCCCATACGGGGATTAAAACTTATATAATTATTATTATAATAAATAAAAAATATTTGATTAATTTCAATATATTTATTTTACGTGAAACTTATTTTTATAATAATTATATTAATTTAATTTAACATTAATATTTATAAACTATCAAACTTCATTATTATTTTTTGACAAGAAAGTTAAATTTATATTAATATAGCAATGGTATGACCACTGTGAAAACATCTACATAGTTCAGGCATGTATCTTGTGCATGAAGTCCAAAATTACATATCTAGGTGCCATAAGACAAAGCCCATAAATGCCCATTATGTCTTAGATTCCAAAATTTGACTCCTATGGAGTTAAAAACCTGTAGACAATGTTTCTTCAAAGTAACCAAAATTTCGCAAGATCCAAAAGAGGAGAAGAGCATAATTACACCTGTTTCTCTAGGTTCAAGGGTCCTTCATTCAACGATACCTTCACCCCTGCATTTTGTTGGATGGTCGTCCTGGCAGCTTGAAGCTCCAACTTTTCCATCCTGGATTCTAAATCCACAATTCTTTCACTAACCTATTGCGTTGTTTGTGTGAGGGCCTCCACAACTTCCTCTCTGAGTTGGATTAGATCTTCTTCGATCATCTCAAACTTGCTGCCACCTTCCCCATCCAGTCGAAGAAGAAACCTTCTATGTGCGCTTAGCTTCCGCTTAAGTTCACAGAATTCATGTTCCAGCGAATGTGGGGTATTGGATGGAGCAACAGACTCGGAGCTCGAGGCCATTCGATGGGCTGGAGGATAATCCGACAGATTTTGAAGGGAAAGGGACCTTAAAAAATGAGCCAAGAAAGATATACATTCACCCAAGGAAGATAAGGTTGAATTGCAAGCTTCTGCCACCCGGGAACTCGCCATGACTTGGAGGGAACTCACGCGAGTGCTTGCGGGAGAGAGATGGGTTCAGTACTAGACTACTTGAGGGGCGTTAGGGCAGCCTCATGTATGAATGTGTGGAGTGAAGCGACCTGAAGGAAGAAGTACCATCACGCAAGGGAGTCATCAGTCGTTGAGGTGATGCCACGGATCGAGACGAGGGGAGGAGTATCGTCCAGTTGCTCCTTGACACGAGACCACCTACGAGCCGCCCACCTCAGACCGTTAAGGGATTGGGGCGAAAGACAGGGTCCCATTGAGTGAGAGGAGCCCCTTGCTCAACGGAGTGGTGACTTTAGCTACCTAATCCACTTCTCCATTTAAATGTCGAAGAACATGGAAAAAATCAATCTGTCAGAAGGATTTAGAGAGTCGCTGGATTTTCTTGAGTAGTTGTCGGAGTTTCATTTGATTTGGTAATGATTTAGTGACCAAGGCTTGGATTAGGAGCCGAGAATCTCCTATCACCAAAATTTCATTGATGCCTAGCTCTCGGGCTTAGGTGAGGCCTTGCCATAGACTCAGAGCTTTTGCCATGTTATTGGTGTCTTCCCCTAATCCCCAAGAATAGACCAGTTCTAGGATTTCGTCGGGGCCATAGAGAACCCGTCCCCCTCCTGTCGCCCCTGGGTTTCCTTTTGAAGATCCATCAAAGAGAAGGATGTGTTTGTACTGAGCGCAACTCTAGTCTTTGAACTCCACTTGCTCCTTACGCAGTTCCTAGGATTCATAAAGTTGCTTGGGGGAGGGGGAAGGGGGTTTTAGATCTAGAGCGAGGCTATGAATCTGGGCTTCTTCACGGGGGGTGAGAGGAATATTGTTGGAGGTTGACCAAAGGAAGGAGAGGTAGTCTCCCAGGAGAGCTTTGGATTTGACAGAAACATGGGTGGGGGTGGAGGACTAATTTATGAAAATACGGGCGTTTCTTTCTAGCCATATTTTCCATAATATAAATTTAGGGAGGGTCAGCCAGCAACACTTAAGTTGATCTTTGGAGTTGAGAGAAAAGGGACAAAAGGAGGCCCAGTTACTTAGCAGAGAGAGGATATCTGGAGGGATTTGGACAATCGGGGCCCACCCTGAAAGGACTAAGCTCCAAACTTCTTTTGCAAACGGGCAGTTAAGAAGTAGATGATCAACTGATTCTTCGTGGGAGCGGCAGAGAGGGCATCTCGAGGAGCTTTCCCAGACTTTTCTTTGGAGGTTATCACCTGTCAGAATACTGTTATGCGCTAAGGTCCAAATGAAGAAGTCCACTTTAGGCAGGCTTTTGACTTGCCAAATCTCTTTCCATAGTGCCATATTTCCTAGAATCTGGGGTGCTGCAGAGAGGATTTTGTAGCCTTTTGCTACTGAGTAGTCCCCTGACCGGCTTCCCCAGCCTTGTTTGTCCTTGATTCTTTTCGAGATTGGGGATTTCCCTTGAAGTAGAGAAATCATAAGTTCTTTTTCGTGGTGCATCTGGGGGGGTAATCAAGGAAGACCCATCTCACCCAATCTTTGGTTTTGTCTCTTTCCCAAAGGTAAATATCCCAAAGGGTACTAATATTTTGAGAATTTAGAAAGGCTTTAAGAAGATTCATGCCTGGAATAGTATCGATCGTTGGGTCCCCCATTATGGAGTCTTCCCAGATTTAGATTTGCTTCCCGTTGCCTGGAATCCAAGTAAGAGCAGTAGCGAAGAAGTTGTGCGCTTTTGAGCAGACGAAGAAGATCGAAGAGCCATGATTGGCTTTAGGTGGGGCGTCTAGACATCGGAGCCTCGGGCTAGAAAAATATTTCTTCCAAATTGTTGTTTTGCACCAGGAGCTCCTTTCTGACACTACATTCCAAAGCAATTTCGCTCCTAGAGCTAGATTTTGGATTTGTAGATCACGAAGTTTGAGACCTCCTTCAGGGAGAGGCCGAGAAATTTTCCCCCAACTGACCAACGAGAGTTTGTTGTCGTTGTTCTTTCCTCCTTTCCAAAGAAAGCGTCGCAACAGGGCTTCAATTTTATTGATAACGCCTCTTGGGGAAAGCAGAATTGAACATTGATAAATAGGGATGCTTGAGAGGACTGACTTTATAAGTACTAGCTTACCTACTGGATTTAACCAGCTTGAACCCCATGCGCTTATTCTAGCTTTGATTTGGTCGACTAAGGGTGCCCAACATGAGGACTTGGAGGAGGCTTTAAAAATGGGTACTCCTAAATACTTGAAGGAGTCCCACGGAGTTTTGCCCATTATTCCAAGAATTAGGGTGATGTCAGTCATCTCCCTCGGGGTACAATTCCAACCATAAATTTGACTCTTCCTGTAGTTGATTTTGTTGCCCAAAATGGCTTGATAATTGTCTAGTTCAAATTTGAATTTTCTGGACGAATGGTTGCTTACGCTTCCTAGGAGAATGGTGTCATCGACGAACTGAGCATGGTTGATATCTTTGAGTCCTATGGCTATGCGTAGTCCCATTAGATCTTGAAGTTGTTGACTTTGATCTAGTTGGAAGCTCAACATTGACGCTTGAATGGCATAGAGTAGCGGGGAGAGGGGACAACCTTGCCGTAATCCTCGAGAGGCCTGGGAAAAGCCAACTACTCAATCGTTAACCAAAGGTGCTATCCACGGTCTTCCTATGCATGCTTGTGTCCACTTGACAAAGGAGTGGTCAAACCCAAGACATTGCATAACCTGAAATAGAAAGTTGTGTCTTACCCTGTCAAACGCATTTGCAAGATCCAGTTTGATTACCATACCTTTTTCTTTCCAAGATTGGCTTGAGTGGATGGCCTCCTGGACAAGGATAATATTGTCACCAATGTTTCTTCCCTTGATGAAGCCCCCTCGATTTTCAGGTATGATTGAAGGTAGTATGTTTTTTATCTGATTGGCCATGATTTTAGAGATAATTTTGTAGCCGATGTTGCAGAGGGAGATTGGCCTAAATCGATCGAAGGAAGTGGCTCCTTTTTCCTTTGGAATGAGGGCTAGGAAACCTGAGTTGGTGCTTCCTCCAATCTTCCTGTAGGATTGTGATTTTTGAATCATTCTGTGGAGGTCGTTCTTAATTATTTTCCAGCAAACTTTGATGAACTGAGCCGTAAAGCCATATGGACCTGGGGCTTTGTCAGGCTCCATATTGGTTATAGCTTTCTTGATTTCCTTTTTAGAGTTTGACGTTGTGAGAGCTGAGTTATCTTCCATGGAGACCCTTTTGGGAATCAGATTTATGACATCGCAGGTGGGAGCTTCTGGGGAAGGGGGCTCTTCTGTGTAGATATCTCTGAAGTGTATATGAGTTGCTTGCTTAATGTCTTCAAAGTTGTAAAGGGTTTGTTCTTGGGTGCGGATTTCTTTGATACAATTGAACTACTTTCGTCCTTCCGCTTGTTTATGGAAGAAGCTGGTGTTTTTATCCCCCTCTTGGATCCAGAGGCGTCTAGATTTTTGTCGCCAATAATCCTCCTCTTGTCGGCAAGCCCGATGGAGGTTTCTGTGCATCTGGTGTTCTTTTTCCAAAGAGAAGGGGTCTACGGGGAGGGACTCCACCTGGATTTGATGTTGTTCCAGGGCGTGTTGTGCTTCTAGTCGTTGATGGAGGGGGGGTTTGAGAGTTTTGGCCCAGGATTTAAGAGCCGCTTTAAGTTTCCTCAGCTTTTCTTCCCAGATGAAGAAGGGTGAGCACGTGATTGAATCCTTCCAGACTGAGGAGACGAGATCTAGAAACCCTTCTTGCTGAATCCAGGAGGGGATAAACCGGAAAGGGATGGGGCCCAGGTTGCGGTCTTACGTGATTGCTAAGAGGATTTGTTTATGATCTGAGGCATTAAAAGGAAGGATAGATGAGTCAAGGTTAAGCCCAAGAAGTAGGAGGGAGTGTTGAGCTAGAAATCTGTCAAGACGAGCGGCTATATGTCCCGAGCGTATTCTTCTATTGGACCATGTGAACAGTCCTTTGGGAGGCTTAATGTCTTCCAGATCCCAATCCAAAATTAGGTCATCAATTGTTTCTCGGAGGGGGTCTCTGACTGGGGTCCCCCCTTTTTTTTCCTGGGCAGTTAGGGTGAGAATGAGATCCCTCGCTAGAATTATATTCTCGGGGCGATGTAGCTACAGGAAGTCCTGAATAAACTTCCAACATTCTCTTTTTTATGCAAGGAGAACTGGAACATAAATGTTGAAGAGACTTACATGAAGGCTCGTATCTTTATGGAGAATATTTGTGAATATCCAATGTGTACAGGTGCGGGAGTGGATCAGGTCGAACTTGTTGGGATTCCAAAGAGTGCCTAAGCCGCCTAAGGCACCTCGGGAGCTTACTGTTATTCCTTTTCCTGAATTCCAGAATGACTTTTTGGTCTGGAAGAATTGTTGTTCCTCCAACTTGGTCTCTTGGACTAAGAGGACGTCTGGGGTGGATATGCGCATTACATATTTCAATGATTCAGCTTTCTGTTTTCTCCCTAGACCCCTACAGTTCCAAGAGACGACTTCCATTACTTACCTTTGCTGGAGGTGGCAGTTCCTTTAGAGAATTGCCCTTGATGCCTCGTTATTCTAGGGTTGAACAACCCTTCCAGGGTTGATTGTCCTCCCTGCAACTTGTCTTTGTAAGTTTCTTCTTCTCTGTGTTCCTTTGTTGATTTTCTTCCTCTCTTTGAAGTTTTCTTAGTGCTTTGTATTGTGTCTATTTCCCCTTCCTTTTCTTCTGATAGGTCTTCCTCTGTTCCTTGATCTTGCTGGGTGGATGGGACTTCTAGGGAGAGGGTCGCGTTGGATGTTGGGGTAGGGTCCGCTCTTTCATTTTCTAGGGAGGGCGAGGTGGAGGATGGAACAGTTTCAACCATGTTTCCTTCGGTTTCTAGCTCTTCCAGGACAGAAAAGCTATTACTAGTTTCAAGCTACTTTTTTTGCGTCGGAGCTTCCTTTCTGGTTGGGGGGGATTATGGTTTTTCCCCTCTCTATGCGGTCCAAAATTAGGGTCTACCTTATGTCTTTTGGTTTGCTGCCACCCCTCTTCCGAATATTTTTCTTGCTAGGATTGAATTTTTTTTGGGCAGTTCTTCTGGAAATGCCCATACTCATGGCAATGTCTGCATTTGAATGGCAATTGTTCGTAGTCTAGCTTTTGGAAGTGTTGTCAATCATCTACAATCAATTTTATTGCTTCAGGTAATCCAACTTCTAAGTCGACTTCAACACGGATACAGGCACATGAGTATTGATCTTTGGGGTTTGCTTTGTCAATGTACTTGCCCAGCCCATTGCTAATGGTCTGCAGCGAGGATGGTGTCCAACAATGGATTGGGAGATTAGAAAGCCTGACCCACACCGAGATCACCTTAGGTACATCTAGATTAGGATCGAAGTCGGGGGTCCAACGATTTAGATACAGCCCTTGAGGCCCCATGAAATAGGGCCCATTTTTGAAGACTAGGTCGCGATCGTCTCTGGAGAGGAATTCGAACAAAAATAACCCTCGACCAACCGCGTAGTAGGTGACACTGATCAGAGGGCACCAGTTCTTCTGGATCCAATTTTCGGTGGTGCAGGGCGAGGGCCAGAGCCCAACGAACTGTCCCACTAGGGATCGATCTGCCAAAGACACCGCGATCTGCATCGGTTGCTCCAGAGGAAGGGCGATGACCGGAACATCATCTAGTCTTTTGACAAACTTGGGGGGCGGATCGAAAGCGGGTTTCTTACCTTCGACTATCAGCAAACGTTTGAAGGCAGCTGCATCTAATGAGGGCGGAGGGAGAAGTGACTGCTCACCGCCTCTTTCAAAGCTCATGGAGCTCGAAACCAATAGCAAACCTAGCTTTGACGGGAAGAGAGCCTTGACTAAGGTTTTTTTCACTATCAAACTTCATTATTATTAAATATATTAAAGGAGGAAAAAAAGTCCTAAACTACATACTACATAGAAATGAAAGTAAGTATATTAAAATTTAATCGAAAAAGATATTAAATAAAAAAAGTAAGTATGTTAAAAATTTAATTGAAAAAATATTAATATTAAATAAAAAGGAAAAAAAAATAATTATATTAAAAATTTAATCGAGAAAGATATTAAATAAAAGAAAAATATAAAAGATATAAAACATTTTATAAGGAAATATTAAATAAAAAGAAAAATATAAAAGATATAAAACTTTTTATAAGGAAAAGTGATAAAACTTAATATACAATAATACTAATACTTTTGTAATAAAAATAAATACTTTTGTAATGCCTTAAACTACTACATAGAAATGGGTGTTTCTTATAATAGAATAAAAATAAATACTTTTGTAATGCTTTAAACTACTACATATATAAATGAAAGTAAGTATATTAAAATTTTAATTGAAAAATATATTAAATAAAAATATAAATATAAAAAAATATATATATAAAACTTTTTATAATTAAAAATGATAAAAGTGACATGTTTTAATTAAAAAAATTAAAAAATAATATACGATGAAGATGATGATTAATGTTTGCTAAGACTAAATTAGTTTATTCAATCTTAAAAAGGTAAACTCTTTTGAATTTTATTTATGTGTTTCAATTTCCTATTTATTATCATCATTTTGGTCTCTATTCTTAATAATAGCTTTTTGTTTTCTAATTATTGTCCATTTGTCTTCTTTAACCATTTTTTTTTACCTTTTGAACTTCCTTCTTTAATTAAGCTTGGTCTTTTGGAATGAGGTATTCGTTTAAAAATATTCCTAACCCATTTAAACTTGAGATTTGGAATGAGGTCTTTATTTATAAATATTCTCAACCCATTTAAATTTGGAGATTTATTGAGTATGTATCAACCTATTATTTTTCCCAACGTCTTTGTTTTTATGATATAAGTTGTTTCAATTTGTGATTTATTTTTAATTATTGTTTCACTATTACTAACATTATACTCATCTTATTATTCTTTTATATATAATACTTTTATAATGATTATATTTGAGTAAAATTTAAATTTAAAAAAAAAAATAAAAAAAAATAATTTTTGATAATTAATATTGATGTATATTTTTTCTACTCCGACACTTCACTTAGCTCCTCCGATACCAATTTGAGGTATTTATTAGCTAGCATGACATATTTTGAACTTAATTTCATGTTTACAATAAGTTAGTGAGGTATTTATTAGCTAGCTTGACATATTTTCTATCACTTTCTAAATTTATACAGACTCATAAACAAGGAAATCATTGACGATGTATGTATAACTAATCCTATGGGACATTTTTAAAAAGTTGACATGGGTCCACCTTTTATATTTATAGTGTTTAATTGCATTAATAACCTTGGCTAAGATGGGCTGGTGCGATGAGGATAAAACTCACGTCTCGTAGAGATAAGTTCACTCGGAAAGGCGATCCCTTTTTTTTAAATTGTTCAAGTGCATTGACAACATATAAAACTCACTTTTGTTAGAGGGGCATGTTCATAGGTTATATTTCTCCATGTAGGACATGTAAGACACGGGTTTGAAGTTTTAATATCTAAAATTAAGTTGCAAAATTTGTGAAATAAATATTATAATGTTTTTTAATAAGCTATAAAATTAAATAAATAAAAAAGTTTATGTTTAGAATTTTGGATTTAAATTATGTAAGGGTTTTGAAACATTCAATGTTTTTAGTGGATACTCCATCTATTTATATATATGAAAAAAGAATATTGAAAAGAAATTTTTATAAGAAAAAAAAAAATTATACATAAAAAAAAATAAAAAGTGAACACAAATTTCCAACTATTTTCATCCAAATTAATAGTTATTATAATTATTATACTATTTTTTCTTCTTTAAATTGAAATAATTTTTTGTTTTATAAATTTATTATTATTATCATTGTTTATTATTTTCAAATATAATAAAATATAATAGAAAAAGTTAAGAATTGTTTCAATTTTGCTGCATTAACTTGTAAGGACATCCCAAAGTTATTTTCATAATTATATAATTTCAATTATTCATTTTTTTTACTAAACGTCAACAACCTTTGACTTTGAATTAATTTGCATCTTTTTTAAAGATAACCAAAGTTTGTTTAAATATATATATTATTTCCAGTTTTTTACACAAAAAAGTTATTTTCATAATTTTATAATTTCAACTCTTCATTTTTTTTTTGACTCGTTAAGGTTATTATGATGCGACTTTATTGATGTCGTGTAAGTGAATTTATTGTCACTCTTTGAGAATTTAAAATTAATTAAAAAAAAAAATACTACAAACTATATTATTAAGGTTATTATGATGTGACTTTATTGATATGGTGTAAGTGAATTTAAAATTAATTAAAAAAAAAATTACTACAAATTATATTATTAGTGCACACATTTTGCAAATCATAGTGGTACTTCATTCGATACTTTAATATTTGTAGAGTGATAGGTTTGCTTAGAGTAGTATTGTAGTCGATGCTATGATATCTGCATAGTGACAGGTTTGCTTATAAAAGACTGATAGGTTATTGTAACACACCCGACTCTTAGATGCTTTTTTAAGGGGTGGGGTATCATTTTTTGTTTTCCTTAACTATCTCAAATTCTAGATCCTGGATTTTTATCACGTCCTTCTCGTCCATCACTACCCAATCACTGCCCTCATGCTTAAAACCGAGCTCTGGGATGGACTTAATCTTCCTCTATAATATTAGCGGTATAGGGATTCGACGCTTTAGCGCTTCGACACTTCAACCCTTTATGCCTCTTCGTTATTTTCGCACGAGACCACCCGAAATCCCGAACTTCCAAAGTCCCGTAAACTTTCCACGCGACTTCGACCTTCGGGCCTTTTGGTCCCTTTTCAATACTACTCCCAAATCCTTCAGAGCCCCGAAGTCCCGGACTCCTGGAGTTCCGGTCACTCTACCAATCACTTTGGCTAAGCGACTCATACCAGGGATTGGCACGTGTAAGGGTTGGGGGATGACACGTGTCACGTTTCCACGGGTCTATAAGGTATGTGATACGCACAAATCTAAGTGACACGTGGCACGTCCAACTTGGGTCTACGTCACCCTAGGTGACGTCACTGCTTCACGTCACTCTAGACTGACCGTCCTTTATGCCCTTCGATCTCGCGGCCAAGGTTAGTCCATGTACTCATTGGATCAACAGTCCTCGCTACTTTGTAACTTCGGCGTTCGGAGTCTCGTGATATAGACTTCTCCTTGCCCCCGAAGTAGGTCAACGTCGGGCTGACCACAACCTAGATCTGATGATGAGGAAAAGTCTCGAGGCGTCCTCGAATCGACGACTCTCGTTACTTCGGGCTTCAGAGCTTATCGACACATCACACCTCAAATTCCTCAGAGGGCCCAGACCCCGAACTAAAGGATCTAGCGCCACATGTCCCCTTTATATCGACGATTGAAAAGGATCCTGAAGGATCCCTAGATCAACGGTCCTGGTCACTTCGCGACTCCGACATTCAGGGGTTTTGGCTTCACTGCCACTCCATTTTCTCGAAGCGAGACTTCGTCGTAGTACCATGCACAGGTCCCTCCTCCTAAATGATCAGACGGTAGGCGGGAGTCCGAACGATCTTGCCCAAATCTACGACTCTCCTTCAATTCGTAACTTCGACATTCGGGGAGTTTGATGTTATAGCATCTCCATTCTCCCGAAGTGGAACTTCGATGAAGTCGTCCCGGTGTAGATCCAAAGGCTGAGGGGACCCCCGAACATTCTTGATCGACGGTTCACACTACTTCTCCATGGGTAGTTGGATCTCATTTTAAACGGTAAGATAGGTTCACCTAACCACTAGGGAAACCGTCCATTTCCAGTCGACTTGTCGATAATCGAATCTCCCAGTTACCTTTGGCTAATTTATGACTAGTAAGGTCGACAATAGTCCAAAGTCCTGGACTTCCGGAGCTCCAAATCTAAGAGGACTTAGCTCCCTTAGGCTTAGCCTGAGGTTCCTAGGTGTTGGTCATATGGGTCCTCCCGAACGGATCTCGTCTGCTTGTCTTCCAAACAAAAGGATCTCCCCTTTCAAGGCTTGAACCTCACTATATTTTAGCTTTATCATGAAATGGTTAAGGACTTGGGTACGAAATCTTGGTCGCACAACAAGGAGTCTGAAAGAGATATCTTCTTCAGATGGACAGGGTCAGAATGACATGATATCTCATATCTTGGTCGTCCTACAGGCTTGTGTTCCCAGATGCCTCAAGGGCTAAGTTGGGGCATACAAACTATTAGTGATAAGTATAAGTTCATGAGGAGATAAATGCATACACATGTCGTGACCTTTGCACATAGAAACCATTTATAGATACATATATAAACTCGTGCATTCATCCATTATTTCAGCTCAATACACAAATTTATGAAAACACTTATAAGAACCAAAAGACGTGATGCGACTGCTGAAAGGGGTGTATGTTTCCTCCCAACCATAGGCTCAGTCACTCCTAACAGATCTACCATTGGCCACCCCCGAGCTAGACCACAATGCTTTGAGATTGAATCTTTTCTTCCGGCTCAGCGAAAGTTAGGGATGAAGGTTACTCTCCTTCTCTCGACTCAGTAATAAATAGGGACGAAGGTTACCCTCCTTCTCCCAGCTCAGTAATAGATAGGGACAAAGGTTACTCTCCTTCTCCCAGCTCAGTAATAGATAGCGACGAAGGTTACTCTCCTCCTCCCACATGATCTTGACAACGGGTTTTACTCTATACCAAGCAAGGAGGTCTGCCTGAGTACTTCCTCAGTCACTCACCAGCCTCGTTTATCAGCTTGTATCATAACCATGCTAGCCACTTCCTGTGTTCAAAAAACACTCGTTCTCAGTTCTTCCTTGAGCCTGAGAGCTTAGTCTCTCTTCTCTGCACTCTTCACAGGTCTTCCTATGCCCACCACGCCTTCCTTTCTTGCCTTCCTCAACAAGATTGCATGTGGCCTGAATTCCCAGTCCAAGGTCAGGTATGAAAGCCTTACAGATGGGTGCTCTGCCCCATCCCCTCATTAACTCTCGAGGAGGTCTTTCCACCTACCAACCTGACTGTAATTCATTCCTGGGTTAGAGGGTTGTTATGATCCTGAGCAATTAAATCCAACAAAGTATTGGTCGGGTGGAGGTCAATGCAACCATTCCTGGTCCCCTTCACCATCTCTTTCATAGCATTCGTGATCTCTCTTAGCACACCCCCCTTCCAACAATCATGCAACACTTATCCATTTTCTAGTAAAGAACATAATTTACATTCATTAACCTTTTATACAAAGGTCCATCAAATCAAACATTCACACATATTGAGTTTGCCATAGTCTCTTGGCCACTATTGTTATATTTACAAACTGGGAAAACATAGGTGTTACAGTTATGCAATCAATGCATCGTCCCTTTAGTGTGGCAACCCGCATGCACAATTCTACCATTCTCCTTTCCCTATTGCCACCACTCACCAGGACTTTAGTTGTTCATCTCTTGCTCTCATCAACCATGTAGCTCACACTGATTTCGTATTTGGAGGGTTGATTCTCACTAAGGCACCCTCCATATCTTTCCTATGAGCTTGCCTTCGAAATTGCCTTTCCATGAAGTACTGATTTTCCGTCACCTAATGTTTGTTAAATCATTTCACAACTAGCTTTGTTAAATTAGAAATGAAGTTGGATGAGAGGTTAAAAGGTAATGGATATATTTAGTGGATAACACTTTTGTATTAAATTTTATTATTATTATTTTTTAGAAATAGTATCGATTTTGCTAATAGTGTTGCACCTATCATTTCATTTTAGAGGTTATGAGCCACATCTTTGTATAAATGCAGGTGGAGGAAAACATGGACATAACACACCTACGGTAAAATGAATGTATTCATTGGTCTGATGCCATATGATGATATGGCTCTGAATGTATTCTTTAGTCTCTCAAAAAAATCAATAATGTTATCGACGTCCTTCTCATATAAAATGATAACGCCATGCCCATTCTCGTCAAGTTATGGCTTGGCCCGATAAGACTAAGACTTTCACAATCGTTTAATAGAGATAGTTTCAATAATTCTTTGTGGTTATTCGACTAAAGCAATATAGTGTTATATTGTTTATTGAGGCATTACCCAAGCAATAGTTTGATGGATAATATAATTGTGATATAAATTTCAAATGTAAAGTTCTTTCTCTTAAATCGAGTACTTTGTAACTTCGGCGGGGGGGCGATTTTTGAACCTGGTACTGGTTTTGGAGCACATAATAGGCTGAACTTGCTCGAAATCCTCTTACATAGCTGGACTACCGGATTTCATCATATGCGGTAATCTCCTTATAGTTGGTTTCTCACATTCCTATTCGATCTGACTTACTCTTTTTCCCCCGGCGTCTCTTGGTTGGTAGCATCCAACCCAACTTGGATTTTTTCTCCTTTTGCTCGTCGTTTTGTCTCTTATTGCTCATTGGTTCGTCACCATACTTTGTCAGACTATCTTTCTACTACAGACTTTTGCATGCTGTCTACTTGTCTTTTCCATGTCTCCCATCTGAATCTCTGATCTGCACTGAGTGCCTTCTGCTACACCTATCCTTTCCGACTGCTTCCCCTTAATCCCGCTGGAACGGTCGGAACCTCCTCGCTGACTGAGCTTTCTGTCCTCGACTTTCGCCCTCTACCTTTCAGTATTCCCTTGAAGTTGCCCATGGAGACAAAGGAGGCGTTTACATCTATTGAGAGCCCGAGGGACCCTTGGGACCACCCAGAAATCCTGGCCTCGATAGACGATCTCTGTTCAAAACACTTCCATTCAAACAAGACTGCTGGCGCACCTCCACACTTACTTTCCAGCCCCATTATTCCACCAAACTCCGCACCAAGGACTCATCTGTCGGCTGCTTCCATAAAAGACGTTCCACCTCTGCCACATCTGGATGAGCCTCAACCTATCCCTCCTCAGCCTGGTCTTCCACAGTACAACACAGGATTCCAGAAGTGCCTTCCACAAACAGATTACAAGTCTTTGGAGAACTCGACCACTTTCAAGAAACCTGGAACATAGAAATGCCCTCAAAAGGTTTGGAAACCCAAACGAAGGCATCCAAAACTCGTGCTTGGAATGGATATTGGGCTTCTTGAAGCCTGCAACTTAGCCCTGTGTGCATTAGTTGGACGTTTAGCCTACAAACAAAACTGCAAACAGAAGCTAGAAGACTGGATGGATACATCCTGGAAACCTATTCTTGGGTACCTTCCCAAGTATCACCTGCTACAACACAGATGGCTAGGCTTTATATTTAAGACTCCAGAAGACTATGCTTTGATCCTGGGAGGCTTTTGGCCCATTGACGGGGGAAGTCTCATGTTAAAACGTTGGAGGCTTGGTTTCAATCCTGCCACAGAATTCTTTAGTCTTCGACATCTCTGGGTACTCCTCCTAGGTCTCCCGCTCCAACTTTGGAATCTGCAAGCTCTCGAACTGATTGGAGCCTCCATAGGTCATTTTCTCAAAGTGGACACAAACTTGATAGAGGCAGCGGACAGGAGAATAGCGAGGATTTATGTGGAATTAGATGTTCAGGATGGCCTATCTGAAGTCTTGGAGATAGATTGGCGCGATCAACTTTACTCTCAGAGATTGGACTAACAAGGCATTCCGTTCCGCTGCTCTTTCTGTCGAAGAACTGGACACTTGAGAAGAGATTGTTTCAAGTTCCCCCCTCCTGAGGAGATCTTGGACCCAGCGGAAGAGGCAAATTTTAATGGTTATATCTCGTCTCCAAATCAACCTGTTGTATCACATTTCTATCAAGGTGATGACTCTTCTTCGGAGGACTCTCTAGTGAGTAAGATTCAAAAACTCTGCCCATCTCTTTACAACACCTTCTCGGCCTCGGACATGCTCTTCATTTCCTAACATGCCACATCTATTTTGAGTCCTGAATTCTCAGCCTCCTTACCTATACACTCCACTGAACCTCTCTTACCTAACTCTAACCAACCAGTTGATGTTGTTCCTTCTCCAGCACCCGTCCCTCACACTTCTCGCCCCTTACCGTCTACCCACCTACATTCGGAGTCTGACCCTTTCACTACTTTAGAAGTCTCCCAAGAGCCTTTCTCACTCGCCGGTTACACTGAACCCTCACACTTGGAATCCCAACTGGATAACCTGATTCGGGATTCTTCCCTTGAGCCCTCCCTACCATTTGAATCTCTCCCTCTTCACACATACCATGGTAAAAATACAGTTCTTGGCTCTGGGAGTCTCTTTGATCGACCATCTTCCTCAGGACCTAAAACTTCCACAGAGCTGGACCCTACCTGGTCAAGAGGTGTTGGCCTAGAGCTCTCACCTTTAAAAACACGCAGTGCATGAAAGAAGACAATGACTGGCTCGACTTAAGCGGTATCTTCCATTCCTGTTCAAACTCAAGGGGCACTTAGAGGTTTTAAAGCCCTTGCAAGAGGGAAATCATGATCTTGTTATCTCTCAACATCAGAGGGGTCGGAGGACCTCTGAAACAAGCCTCCATGAGAAGAATCATTGATCAGACTCAGCCTTATATCATCTTCCTTCAAGAAACTCTGGTCGCTGCTTCAGTGGCTAGAGACTTCATGCATCTCCTTCGCCCGAGCTGGCTGTCCTGTGCGGCAAGTTATGTGGGAACTTCGGGAGGCCTACTGGTCACTTGGGATCCGACATTTTACAATCTCTCCCCGATGCTCAGTCCTGGGGGAATCTTGCTATCCGGGACTAGTCTTGAACTAAACCGTCCTATTAACTTGCTCAATGTTTACGGCCCATGCACTGGTCGCAAAGACTTCTGGTAGTGGCTAAGCGATCTGGGCCTACTGGCGGCAGAGAACCTTATTCTTGCCGGTGACCTCAATTTAACTACCAGCCCCTTTGAAATTTGGGGTGACCTGGCATCGACTGACCCTCTTGCAAGTTTTTTCCAACAGATTTTTTACAAAAATGCTCTGATTGATATAAAACCGTCGGAGCTTCTGCCGACCTGGAAGAATGGAAGACAAGGATCAACAAATATTTCCAAAAGACTCGATCGCTTTCTGGTAGCTGAGAGTCTTCTCTTACCTTCTTACTGTAGCCGTGCCTGGGTTAAACTTCCTTTCCTGTCAGATCATGCGTCGATCTGCCTTCAAATTGGGGAAGGTCGTGGAGCTAAGGGTCATCCCTTCAAATTTAATTCTCTATGGTTGAAGGATCCTACCTTCATTAATCTTGTTACATCTGTTTGGATGGACTGTTCGCTCATCTTTCCTGGAGACGCCCAAGGAAATCTGTTCAGAAAACTCAGTACATTAAAATCACTCTCGATTCATTGGCTAAAAGATAAAAAGGACAGGGAACAGGCCGAGCTCAACAACATTGAACTGGAGATGGAGAATCTCCTAAAACAAAAACTTCAGATACATAGCAACGTGGAGATAGAATACAAGATCCAAAGTTTAGAGGACGCCCGAAACAAACTTCTTCGTGATGAGGAGGAAAGATGGCGCATCAAGAGCAGGATGCTGTGGTTGGCGGGAGGTGATAAAAACACAAGCTATTTTCATAGAGTTGCCTGCTCCCGTAGATCAAAAAAACAAATCTGGGAGATTGAATATGCAAATGGAACTTTACACCACTCACAGGCTGAGATCAAGTCGACGACTTACTCACACTTTAAATCCTTTTTCCAAGCTCCTCCAGCTCCTTCACTTGCAGCGCAAACAACAACAGCCAGATTATTTCCAAGATTGATTTCTCCCGAGGAGGCAAATTTGTTACATTCCCCCTGTACAAAGGAGGAACTACTTGAGGTAATCAAAAGTTTTAAAAAGGAGAAAAGCCCAGGACCTGACGGCTGGTCGGTCGAACTCTTCCTACATTTCTTCGAACTAATGGGACAGGACATCCTTGATGTCATTGAAGACTCGAGAACAAGAGGGATTGTTAGCACTAAACTGAATAAAACCTTTGTTGCCTTGATACCAAAAACAAATTTTCCCAGGCATTTCACTGATTTCTGCCCCATTTCGCTCTGCAACCTCTATTACAAAATAATCTCTAAAATCATTGTTGTTAGACTCCGACCTTATCTCTCTCGGGCGCTCTCCGAAGAACAGCTTGGCTTCCTTAAAGGAAGACATATTCTTGATGTTGTTGGCGTTACACAAGAATGCATCCATAGCATTAAGACAAAAAAGCTACAAGCTATTCTCCTTAAGATGGATCTTAAAAAGGCATTTGATTGCATTAATTGGAATTTTCTGCATCTCATCCTTATCCAGAGCGGTTTTGGCACTTTTACAACAAATTGGATAATGGGCTGTATCTCCTCGGCAACCCTGGCTATTTTAATCAATGGTGAAGCTACAAAGGCCTTTCATTGTGAGAGAGGGCTCCACCAGGGCTGCTCACTCTCCCCCCTACTTTTTATATTGATCCTGGAAGGTCTCGGCATCTTACTAAAGAACAAACAAGCGGAGGGACTCTTGAAAGGAGTTAAAGTGGCAGGGCTGACACATATTCTTCATATCCTTTTTGCTGATGACGTTTTGATCTTGACAAATGCAAATTTTGCCGAATGGTCCATCATACATTCGATCCTCTCTTCATTTTGTATATTATCTGGTTTATAAATCAATGCATCCAAATCCACCTTCTTGTGTTCAAATGTGCAGGATTCCTTAAAACTCGATTTAAGTGAGCTTTTTGGCATTGGTTTCCACAAGCTTGAGGAGGGATTTACCTACTTAGGATTCTTCTTAAAATCCACCAGATACACTATAAAAGATTGGGCTTGGCTTATTGACAAATTCGAAGGTAGAATTCTCAACTGGAAGCACAGATTTTTCTCAATGGGGGGAAGATATATTCTGATTAAAGCAGTGCTGGAAAGCCTTCCGGTCTATTGGATGGCTTTAGCACACATCCCAGCCACCGTTTTGAAGTCGCTCCGTCAACTCATCTTCACATTTCTTTGGTCCGGCTGTAAAAAGAACAGAAGCTTTCATCTTAGCAAATGGGAGGAGCTTTCAAAACTGAAGTTGATGGGAGGCTGGGGCCTCAAAAACCTGCCTCTCTTTCACAAGGCTCTTTTGACTAACACTTTTTGGAGATTATTAACTAAACCAGGTCTTTGGAGTTCTGTAATCAAAGCAAACTATCTTCGCCATCTTCCGGTCCATATTTGGATCAGATTCGCGGAGGTTCATCCTTTAACAGGTTCACAGTCTTGGAAAAACTTTTCTTCCACTCTTCCGATCATATTAAAGGGGCTCTCGTGGAATCCTGGAGACGGTCTTCTGATCGAAGTTGGCAGCGACTGCATTCTGGGCTTAGGCAGAAATGTTATTCTCTCTCCACCGTTGCGTGCTCATCTACAAGAAAAAAACCTTCTTTTTTTACATCAATTCTACAGCCCGTCCATGGCTGGCCCACTTGGCGACTATTGGCGGAGCGGTTTAGATCTCCAGCTTGATTCGGAGCACTGGGCCGAATGGGCAGACTTCACACATCATCTCAAAACTTCCAGCGTGCGTTTGCAATCAAATGCAGACTCCCTAATCTGGATGGGGGGAGATCGGTCAGGCCGGTTAACTGCAAAGAATGTATACCACGCCACCCATAGCTGGAATACCTCAATTTCAAACTGGAGGCAGAGGATTTGGAGAGACATTGGCCCTTTAAAACACAAACTGTTTGCTTGGCTCCTTCTCGAAAATAAACTTTTGTTTTGGGACAATTTGCAAGCGCGAGGCTGGGAGGGCCCGAATCGCTGCTCACTTTGTGCACGAGACAATGAAACAACGCTGCATGTATTTGTTCATTGCTCTTTCACCCGTGCGCTTTGGTCATATATCACATCTGCTCTAAAAATTTCCACACATTGGAGTGGTGACAATGTTCAAACATGCTTCCAAAACTGGATCCAGAACAACAACTCCCTTGCAATGCTTCCGTTACACCTGTGCTGGCATGTTTGGCTGTCCAGAAATGCTTCCATTTTTAATGATAAGAAGCCTTCTATCCAATACGTCTCTTCTCTCATTTTGGCAGAGGCAAGTCATCTTGGAAAGAATTTACAGGTAAAGTCTTCGATTCGACGTCCCTTTAATATTCCTTTCGATAGGGCGGTGGCCTGGTTCGATGGGGCCTCTCAACAAGGGGGCGCGCTTTGTGGAGCCGGTGGGAAAATAGCTTTAAATCCCCATTCCTGTATTCGCTGGACTTTGAACTGTGGACAGGGCTCTAACAGAAAGGCTGAGCTATTAGGTGCATGGACTTCTCTGGTACTTGCTAGTCGCCACATCGATGACTTGTTACTCCTTGGTGACTCCAAGCTTACTATCGACTGGCTGAATGGACTGGCTGACTTCCGTGTGGCAGCCCTTACTTGCTGGAAAGACAGGACCAAAGATGCTACTCTACTTTTCAGAAAGCTTACCTTCCAACATATTTTCCGAGAGGAAAACACTGTCGCGGACATCCTCTCCAAAAAAGCCTTGCTCCTCCCTCCGAGCCAAATTTGCTTTTCTTATTGGGAGGATGGCAACGAAGGTCCTGCCTACAAGATCAAGCTTTGACTTGCATTTCATAGCAGGATCTAAATTTTGATGGATATTCGCCTTGAATGTCGGGCCATGAAGGTTTTGATCCATATTTTTAGAGTTTTACTCCTGTTGTTGTATGAGAAATTGACGCATGCAACACTCTCCAAAAAAGAGTTGGCTGGCAACAAGCTACACTTTTCACCAGCCGGAGTCAACTTTGAACAGAGTACTTGGCTGAGATTTATTATTTGGACAATCTGCGTGCTTATGCATTGCATTTACATTGTATTTTCTTGACAACAGTGTGTAGCAAACAACACTACACAGGCCACCTGTAGCTGCTAATCGTTGTTGTTTTTTTGTAAAAATATTATATCTTTCTGAATATAATAGTGCAACTTTCCCGTGGAAAAAAAAATATCAGTAAGCTACAATGCTACAAATCCCTGTAATGTTATAATGCAACCAAAAGTTTATTGCAACAACAATCATATTACGATAAATCAAAATTTCAACAATCATATTACGATAAATCAAAAGCTTTTTTTTGTTGGAGCGTTTGAACATTAATTTATATTTTTCATTCCTCGACATCTGTTATTGGTCTATATACATCAATGCAAGATCTATATATCGGTGCAACATATGTTGCTAAGGAGCAATACCTAACTTGGATTTTGCATTGCAAGGTCTTTGAAATCCCTCCCTCTTTATATAGATAACAATTATACCATTATAGCTTGTGATTCCCTAAGTGATTGATGAATGATATAATTATACCATTGTGATTCCCTGAAGTGATTGATGAATGATATAATTATACCATTATAGCTTGTGATTCCCTGAAGTGATTGATGGATGATATAATTGTGATATAACACTATCAATACATTTCACTCTGTCTTAATCGTTAGCCACAATGCTACAAATGCAACCTAAAGTTTATTGGAACAATAATCATATTAAGATTTATTGCAATAATAATCATATTAAAATTTATTTCAAAGTTCAAAATTTATTGGAAAACAATTATAAATCAAAAGTCTTAATCAATTAACTATAATATTACAAATGCAACCAAAAATTTATTGCAACAACAATCATATTATGATAAATCAAAAAAATTATTTTGTTGAGGTTTTTAAACATGAATTTATATTTTTCAATTAACTAAACTTAACAATCATATTATGATAAATCAAAAATTTTATTTTGATGAGGCTTTTAAACATGAATTTATATTTTTCAATTAACTAAACTTGGACTAACTATCTCCCTTGTTTTGGTAACATGTACATACACAACAATTGTAATCAATTAAGTTATACTTTATTTAGCAGAAGCAATTTTACCGCACACTATAAACTTTCAATCATCCACTGTACTTCTACCTACAAGTTTACCTAGTCACGATAAATTTGTCAAAAAAACTCCTTTATGAATCAACTTAGTTAATGTTATCATCTTTATTAAAATTTAACCTTATTTAACCTTATGATAAATTTGTCAAACAACTCCTTGATGAATCAACTTAGTTAATGTTATCATCTTTATTAAAATTTAACCGAAAAAAATTACAAATCTTATTTTTTATATTAAAAAAATTATAATTTAAATACTATGTTGATTATTAACAAAGTTTAAAAGAAGTGAGTCACGAAGTTGTAGTTAATATTAAGTACGAGAGTTTGTTGGGAAATTAATTCAAAACTTTTGACATTTTGTTTATAATAAAATTCCTTAATTAATAATTTAATTTACGTTTTTTAAACTTAAATTGAAGATGTTTTTATTATATAAATATAAGATTTATGCTAACGTAATAATTATTATAAAATTTCTCTATGAGGTTTTCAACATTGCTTAATTTTATATCACTAAATTATATAAAAAGATGACTACTATACTATTATTCCAACTATTTTTTCATAATTATTATAAAATTTCTTTATGAGGTTTTCAATATTGCTTAATTTTATATCACTAAATTATATAAAAAGATGACTACTATACTATTATTCCAACTATTTTTTCAAGTAGTTTGTCAAACAAACTGTCCTAAAATGTATACAACACGAAAATACATTAATATTGGTTAACCTTTGGCACCGTTCTCGTCTTCTCGCTCCTATATAACTTGATGGATGTCTCTATCTTCTATTTCCATGAGGATTTGATATCTGGTTTCTGCCTCTGCCTCCCCTCCATGCATCGAGCTTTGAGTACCATTGTTATTTGATGCTAAAGACAGATTGTCCACACACTGTGCTATAAACATAGCCCTCATACTACTGGATTTTGCCTCAATAAAGTCTAGACAATTTTTGAAACCAAGGAGGAGACTAGACGCATTTGCATAATGAGAGTTGCTCACCTACTTTAGCTCGATGACTTTTGTTGTAAGGGTCAAAATAACACTGCCATTCACTTGCCCAATTTCCTCATTCCTCCTCAAAATTTGTTTGATCTCCTGAGGATCTTCACCAACCATTTCTTTCCCCATTTCTATCTCAGATGCAGAGAGAAGATTCACCTCCAAAACAAATGACAGACCTAGACTCCTACTAGGCGTAGGCCTCCAAACTACCCACACTCCCTCTCGACATCTAAACATAGTCGCTTATAGATGCCAAATGGAAGTGTAGAACCCATAACTATCAGTTACCATTACAACACTCTGGAACCTCCACATAGTACCTTCTTCAAAATCAACAAACTTGAGAAGATCCCCTCCACCTATCCACAAGGGCAATGTGACTCTCCATATTTCTCAACCAGTTCGCAAGGCAAAGGAGCCAACCTCGATTCCCACAATAGTAAATCCCAAATGTGCCCCTTGAATCCTCCAACTCCAGTTTATCACTTGCCTTGGCCATTGTTGCGAACAAGTGTTGACAAACTCACATGTGCCTGCCGACCCTCCACACTCTTAAGACCAAGCGCGCCCATATGCTCCTCCAAGACAAATGTCCACCGAACACACATTTTTCCAAATTGAAGTGACCATTCATTAATAAATTAAGGGAGGGGGAGAGCGATATACTCCCCATTTTTAACCATTTGCCCCGTTTGCAGCATTGTTGGGATCTTGGCCCAAGCATCAACTTCTCCCTTCAATGTCCTATGAATGTGGTAAATAGAGATGCAATCAAAGTGATGAGCAAGGTGTTTAAATCGTGCCACACCGATCCAGATTATTTTCGGAACGAAATGAAAGCAGAGATATTACAATGAAATACACATAAAAATTGCCAGAAATAAAGAAATACAACAATACATGACTTCTATTAATGAAAGAAATGTACACATACTGTTAAAATAAAGAGTGCAAGACTCGCTAGAATGGTGGCAGCTTTATCTCTGAGAAGAGATGTGACGAATATGCTCATTCGCAAGAAGATGATTACAATGAGGATCCGAAGGCCTTTTTTATGATAAACATGAATGCCAAAACCCTAGACATCCACAAACCTAACCCTAGGAGATGAAGCGCCAAAAGTCATGTGGGCCATGTTGGGGTAAGTTAGTACATTAACTTCATGGGGTCGTAACTTTTGCATACGATCTCCGTTTTAGGCATGTGATAGCCCGTTGGAAAGGTCTTTTCGAGAACTACACATTATGTTGTCAAACTTTGACTCTGTCTACAGTTTGATTGTGGAAAGCCAAGAAAACAATGTTTAGAGCTTCAAAATGTCCCTGGAAGTACATAAAGATGTATTGAAATGAAAACTTCTATAATAGGCCAGTTGGAATAGGTGGGCGGCCACCAATATCCACCTGGATGTTGTGTAGGGATTCAGGATAGACCCGTAAGTGTAGAACCCACAATTATAAAGAAATGTCCCCATTATAGAGAAACGTGTTGAATTGAAAATTGTCCAGATGAGCCAGTTGGAATTTGGAATAGGTGGGTGGCCACCAATATCCACCTGGATCAACCATATTTTGTAATTGATGCCCCCCTAAGTTTGAGTTAAATTTCATAGCTCGAATGATAAGCATGGAATCTCCAAACACCATTAGAGCTTTAAGTCCTTGCAATTTGGCTATATGCAGTCCGCACCAAAAGGAATAGGCCTATGCTAGATTGTTAGATTTTTGCCGAAGTCCCCAAGCATAGTGATCCATCTTATTACCCCTGGGATCATGAAGACTTCCACCTACTCCCAGGTCGCCCCTAAATAATTTAATTTAAGTTAACCACTATTTTAAAAAGTAAATTATAAAGACATTAATAAATAATTTAATAGTTGATTCTGATTTGATTAAGTATTGAGAAATTTAAAATTTAATTTGTTTTATCCTTTTCAATATTTAATAAATTCAAGATTAAAACATATCTATATTAATTTCAAAGGTTAGCTAAAAAAAATTCTTAAACAAAATCCTATAATAATAAAATCTATACCTATTATTTTTTTTCTAAGGAAAAATACACAATTTTATTAAATATAAATAAAATTACATAGTTAGATGCCAAAGGCATTCAAAAGTGCACTAAAGCCATTTGATAAACCAACTCTTCATACTTTCCTCTTTAAGTATAATAGTAAACTATAACATGAATATTAAATATTTGAGAATGCAGGGTTTCACAGTTGGACATAATGCTAAAGAGACTTATGGATCAAAACTGTGTGTGGAGTTTTGAAACATCCAAGGTTTCGAGTGGACATTCCACCCATCATCAGGGACATAAGAAGTTGATAGATTGTAAAAGAGTGTCGAGGATTGTTAATATAGGAGAATATTGGAAATTAACCGCTAGCGGATTGAAAATAGTCGTTGGCATTAGGTAATCTAATGCCAACGTCTATTTTCAATCCATTAGCGGTTAATTTCCAATATTCTCCTGTATTAAGAAACCTCAACACTCTTTTACAATCTATCAACTTCTTATGTCCTTGCTAATGGGTGGAGTGTCCACTCGAAACGTTGGACTTTTCAAAACTCCACACATAGTTTTGATCCAAAAGTCTCTCTAGCAATATTAAATATGTTTCCTATCACAAAAAATCATGAAAATTACATCATTCAAACTATAATTTTGAAAGTGTCCTCTGTCTTAAAAAAAATTATGTAGTAGTATAAAATTAGATCCAAGGTTCATGTGTTTAGTTGTGTGCCCTTCTTGGAGTATTGATATAATCCAGGGTCCTTGATCTAGTACTAATCCATCTTTTGATAGTCCGTCTGCTATCCTATTGATCCGGATTTATGTAGGAACACAATGAAATACATAAATACACATAAACACAGAGATGCAGTGGAAATGAGACTTCATTTCATTAATAACAAATGACTGAAATATGCTTATAGACAGAATGGAAATAAACTAGCTAGGGCGCTGGTAGATTATCTATGAGAAGAGATGTGGCCGCTACTTGCATCCGTGAGAAGATGATTACAATGAGGCTCTGAAGGCCCTTTTACAATAAACGGGAATGCCAAAAGTCCTAGACATCCAAAAACCTAACCCTGGGAGATGAAACGCCAAAAGTCATGTGGGCCCCGTTTGGGTAAGTTGGTGC
>ML780646.1:246772-273390 GCA_009831015.1 Picea engelmannii | reverse complement strand
TTTGTTGCACATAAATCTCTACAACAGGCCACCTCGAGCCGAGGTTATGAATCCATAAGGACAGGTCCCAAGTCGACACTCAGTTTCCTAAACCAGTTAGAAATCAACTCTCGCAATTTCTCAACTACACAACAATCTAATTTTACCAAATATATTCCCCTTTGGCTTGCACAACCCAAAGAAATGAACCCCCTTCACTACCATGCAGTCCCTCAGGTTTTCCACCTCTTTCCAAGGCTCCAATGCTACTGGTGAGGAAATCTCAATGCTGGAAACTCCAAGGATTCACAATTGTCACCAATCTCATGCACAAAAGCATCCATTCACTGCTAGAAAACACTAGTAGTTCCTGAAACCAACCAACCATGGCTCACTACCTCCAGGAAATTCGTTTTCCCATGCCCAAACCCCGACTAAGAATGAGAAAGTGTGAAAAGACAATCAAAATGTTTGAGTATCCATGAGTGACCAACCCCCACACAATCAAGAACAAGGATTAAAAATAACCTCCAAGGTATAACATGGCCTTCCCCAAGAATCTCACGTAACCCCCCTTTTTCCCATTAAAACAAAGGTGGTAAAAATAAATTGTAATAAAAGGATTAGCCCCTCAACCCCCTCTCTCGTGGAATCATAGCCCTCTATAACTCTATCCTTGTCCATCTTGCAGGTAGTGATGTATTTTATTATTAAAAATATTCAAAGTATTACATTTCCTAGGCTCTCTGGCCTTTTTTAACTTTACAGACACTCTATCCTTTTTAACTAATAAACAAAATACATTATTAATTTGGAGACTGAAAAACGGGGTATCACATTCCCCTCCCCCTTATTTCAGCACAATCTTCAGTGCACATACAAAAGAGAATCAAAACTTCAAAAGTATTCAAAAATTCATGGGTACTCTTCCTGCATCCCATCCTCATGCTCCCAACTAGCATCTTTAGGACCGTAACATGTCCATTAAACCTTTACCAATATTATGGCTTGATTCCATAACACTTTGAACTTCCTATCCAATATGTGCATCGAATGGACCTAAACGTATCCTTCTGGCTCCACCTGAATCAAATTTCAATCAATAACATGGTTAGAATCATGCACATACTTTTTCAGCAAAGAGACATGAAATAGATTATGCACATTCATGGAAGCAACCAATGCAAGCATGTCTACAATTGGCCATATTTTGTCCAATATCTCAAATGGACCACAGAATTTGGTTGCTAGCTTGATACAGTTGTGCAACTTCAATGAGCTCTTCTTGGGATTTACTTTCAAAAGTACATGCTCTCCCACTTTAAATTCTCTATCTATCTTGTTCTTATCTGCATAACTTTTTTGTCTATTCTATGCTACTTTCCAATTCTTGTTAATTTTGACCATTTGATCTTCCATATCCTTTAGCAATTCTAACCGAAGTACTACTATGTCCGTTGAATTGTCCCAACTCACTGGAGTATTTCATTTTATACCATGCAAAGCTTCAAAGGGGCTCATCTTCAATGAAGCTTGATACCCATTATTGTAGGTAAGCTCAACTAAATGTAAGTACTCTTCCCACTTAGATGGCTTATCCATCACATACATTCTCAACATATCTTCGATCACTTGGTTGACTCTCTCTATCTGCCCATCTAATTGTGGATGGGATGTTGTGTTAAAGTCCATATTTGTACCAAATCCCTTAAATAATCCCCTTTAAAAGTTTAAAGTAAACTTTGTATCTCTGTCTGAAATAATTGTCTTAGGTATTCCATAAAACCTAGCAATTTCCCTCATATAAATTTCAACAATATTGGTTGTTGTATTAGTCATCTTCACAAGATCAAAATGAGCAGCCTTTGTCAATTTATCCACCACTGCCATTATTGAATCATGTTGCCTTGTTGTCTTGGACAACTTAGTGATAAAATCAATGGTTACTACTTTCCATTTCCTCTCTGGAATTGGAAATGGTTGTAGAAAACATGTTGGGTGTCTATGCTCATCTTTCACTCTCTGACATTCCATACATCTGGCAATGTAATTAGCAACATCCTTCTTCATTCTTGGCCAAAAGTATTGGCTCCTTGATGGTGCAATCGTTTTTTGGTAATCGAGATGTCTGGCATATGGAACATTATTTATTTCTTTTGGCACCAAATTCTCGAGTTCTCTAAAATCAGGAACATAAATTCTACTTGTATGCATAAGTACTCCATCTTTAACCATCTTATACACTTTAAATATATGGTGTACTTCTTCCTGTTGTAAGATATTTTTTACCTATAGGTATCGCTAGTCTGTAACAACAACATCTAAAATTATGCTCTTTAAATTTGTTTGATGCATACTAATGGTTGTAGCATGCATGAGATGCACTCTTCTATTGAGAGCATCAAAAACTTTATTTTCTTGTCCTTTGATATGTTAGATGTCAAAGTCATACTCACTTAAGATTTCCAACCATCTTGTTTGTCTGGCATTTAAAGTTGGTTGCTCAAACAAATAATTCAGACAACTGTGGTCCGTCCTTAATTCAAATTTATTCCCCATTAAATAATGCCTCCACATATTCAATGCATGAACTATGACAACAAGCTTTGAATCATGTGTGGCATAATTCCTCTCGTGTTCTTTAAGCTTTCTAGACTTATAACCAATGACATGTTTGTTTTGAGTGAGGACTCCACCAAGTCCTTCTTTCCATGCATTTGTACATACCACAAAATTCTCATTTGGGTCAACAATCTTCATATAGGTGCACTGGTAAGTAACTCTTTCAATAAATTAAAATTTTCTTCACTATGTTTTCCATTCAAATTTAATTCCCTTCTTTTGTAAAAAAGTGATGGGATGAGCAATCTTAGAGAATCTTGCTATAAATCTTTTGGAGTACCCATCTAATCCCATAAAATATTTGTCTTTTGAAACATTCTTGGGTGTTTTCCATCCCCTAATGGCTTCAATCTTCTATAGATCTATTGTTATACCTTCCTCTGAAATAATGTGCCCCAAATAAGGGATATTCTCTTGGTAAAAAGAGCACTTGCTTATGTTGACATACAGTTGATGTTCGCTCAACACTTGCAACACCAACCTCAAGTCATGTTCATGTTCTTGCTCTGACTTAGAATAGATAAGTATGTCATCCAAGAACACAATGACAAATTTATCTAGATAATTTTGTACTATGTCATTCATCAAGCACATAAAGACAATTGGTGCATTGGTCAATCCAAATGCCCATGCCTGGCTTTGAAATTTGTCTCATTGATGTCTTCTTCTCTAATTCTCACCTAGTGATATCTTGATCTCAAGTCTATTTTTGAAAATATCTTTGCTCCTCTTATTTGGTCAAAGAGGTCATTAATTTTGGGTAGAGGGTGTTTGTTCTTCACAGTGGATTTATTTAGTTGTCTAAAGTCAATACACAACCTCAACGTTCCATCTTTCTTTTTAACAAAGAGTATTGGTGCTCCCCAAGGTGAAACACTTGGGCATATGTCCCCTTTCTTAAAAAATTGTTTCAGTTGCATTTGTAGTTATTTTATTTCTAGTGTACTCATTTTGTAAGGAATCTTTGACATTGGGGCAGCTCTTGGTACTAAATCAATAGAGAAATAAATATCCCTCTTTGGTGGCAATCCTAGTATTTCTTTGAAAACATCTTCAAACTCTTGCGATATTGGAAAATCTTCAAGGCTTGGCTCTTTGGAAGTTTGTAGATCCTCCACATGGGTTGCATGCAATTGACATCCTTTCGTAAAACATCTCTCTAGTTGTAAGGTTGAAATATCCCTAATATAATTGGGTCTTGGTATTCCTTTCACAATGATGTACTTCCCTTCTTCATTAAGACATGTAAATTTATTATTGTTGCAATCTAGGAAAACATGGTGTTTGTCAAACTAATTCATCCCAATTAGGATATCATAAGATCCTAACAGTATGATATTCAGGTCAGCACTAGCATTCGCTCCATTAAAATTTATTGGACAACCTTGGTCAGTCTCATTAATCCTTCTTTTGGTTCTAGTAGCCAACTGAACCAACCATGATCTCTCAAGTTTAATCTTCATCAAATGAAAAATTTCCACTATTTTAGGATCAATGTAACTATGGCTTGCTCTTGAATCAATTAAAATAACAAGGGGGTGATTTTTTATCTTGCCTTCCACCTCAATCATATGGGATCGATGTTCTGCTTATCGATCTTCCAGGGCTACATATATCCTTGGAATATTTCTACCCATGTCTTCCACTGTGGTATCCTCTTAGATGTTGTGTAGTGTCCTCGTTTTGTCTTCTCTATGAAGAAAATCCTTGTACATATCATCTTTTTTACATCCCCAACATTTGATTGGTGGTCTTCCCCTTTTTTCCAAGGAGTCTTCCTTCTTGGATTTGCTCTTAGTAAGTTGATCTCGCTAATATGTGCCAGGACATTTTCTATTGAAAGGAGGTTTGAATCCCTTCCTTCTCTGGTAAGATTTATCGTTCTTCTTATCCTTCAAAGATTTCTGAAAAGATTCTCTGCCTTTTCCTTGCTCATACGTGTGCTTAGCCTTTCTAATGGTTTCTGTCAAAGTACTGGATCCATCATATTGAATTTTATCTTTATAAAAGGATGGCAGTCCACTCAGAAACCTTTATATCTTCACCTTCTCATCCTTAATAAACCTCATGTGTCTCTGCAACCCCAAGAACTTCTTTTCATAATCTACCATGGTCATGCTCCCCAACCTAAGGTCAAAGAACTCTTGCATCTTCTTGTCATAATAGTGCTCTGAAAGAAACTCCTACTGAAATTATTTCTTGAACCGCTTCCAAGAAATCCTACTCTCATTGGTATGCTCAACTTGTTTCAACTATTCCCACCACATAGCAACTTTTCCATGCAAATGGTATGTAGAGATCTGGGCTTCTAAGTTAGATGAATAATTTTGCAACTGAAAGTACTTTCTGATTCCAAGCAAACAGGTTTCAACATCATCTCCACTTTTTCTTTTACCATTAAAGGATGGTGGCTTAATCTTCCTAAGCTCTCCTTTCAAGTTGTCCAACTAATATCTTCTTCTTTGATGCCTAACATGGACTGCTCCTTGACTCTTCATATGCATAAAAATTCCTGGATGAGTGAGGACATGACTAGTGTCTAATAACACTTCTTGAGTGACTGGGTATTCTATAGTCATCTCTCCTTGCATGATGTCTGCCTTCTTGAGCCCGATCCATTCTCCAATTGTCTCTGCAACCAATTTAGGATTTGCATCATTCATGCATTTATTTTATTATACTGCTCCTATGCTCTCATTATCTTCTCATTGTCATCTCTATAACTCTGCATTTTCATTCTCAATCTTCTCATAGTCTCTACCAATTATGTTGGTTCCACTTTGGTCCCGTGTCCATTAGATTCTATCTCTACATTACCCACATTGATATGTTGGCCTTTGGCTTCTCTCTCATGACTAAAATATCCCTCTATCTCCTCCATGTATCTAATCTACAATCTTGAGCTTGAACTAGTAGTCTTATATCCCTAATTTTGCAAAATGTGCAAGCAACCATTTTATTAGAGTTATTCCTTTTATAAAAAAAATTGTCACTTAATGTTACAGGTGCTTCTTATTCTCAATTTAAGAAGAATTATATCACGTTTCTCCAAATTATAATTATTCCATGTTATTCTCCTCTAAATTAAATTTCCAACGACTATTTCCATGCCTCGATCCGATCTTTGAATCAGAAGTTATGGCCTCCTGAAAACATACCATTTTCACCCAAAAAATTTTCTCAATTTTCCTCTACAATTTTTTTTAAATTTTCGTCAATTATCGTTAAAATTTGCCATCAATTAATAACAATTTATTGACGGAATCTAGATCCATACCTTTTTTTTTAGCAACTTTTCCATAAACCCAAATTCCTAGATTGAGGGTTCCACTACAAGGTTCTGTATCTGGCATCTAGCTTTTGCTAAAAAGGTATTCGAAAAGAAAACCCAGATCTCCACAACTCGGATTGAGGGTTCCACCTGTGGCAAGGTCCCATATCTGGGATCCAACTTTTCATAAAGAGTCTTCCAAAAAGAAATCTTAGATCCCACTACCCAAACCAAAGGTTCCACCTTATGGAATCCATGTCATCATGACATCCCCGATATTAAAGTTCCACTGGTCAAGGTTACGTATGCGACATCTAGATTTCAATAAAAAGGGACTTAAAAATAAATCTCGAATTCATGCTACATTGGTGGTCTTTATAAGTAATGTGGGCCCCACCTGCACCAGACTAACACCGTGGCATATGTTGATGTGGCACTCTGTTGACGTGGCACTCGATTGACCACATGGCACCTGGGGGGAATTCCATGTCAATTTTCTAGTTACCTCGGCTCAAACTCCGATATCCGGATCCAACTTTTCATTTAAATCACAAAAGGGAACTTTTTCGAAAATTTAGATGTTTGGATCATCATTGTTCCACTCGTAGTGTTCGTCCATACGGATCCAGGTTTCCATTCAGTCTCACTTTAAAAGAAATCCCTGATCTGGATCTCTGGATGGACACAGTTCTGGCAAGCCACGGTTCCTACATCCGGATCTGGGTTTTCATTAAAATGTAACTTAAAAAGATTTCCAAATTGAGGGTTCCACATCCTGATCCAAGTTTTTAATAGACTATAACTTCAAGGAAATTTCCAGATCCCGCAATCCCAAACGTACCATGGAAAACTACCATTGTGGTTCTACCTAGTCACCACCACATGGATTCCACGCCATTCGACGTCCCTATTCGGTACAATATTTGAAAATTTTCAAAATTTTTCCCAATTTCCTCCAATTTCACGAAAAAATTCATGATTTTCAAGAAAAGGTTCAAGTAACCAAGAACCTGCCATCTCAAGCTCTATGCAAAAGACAATCTTTCAACCTGTAATCGACCCAAGCTTTGCAAACTGTGCTTTGATACCAATCCATAGCATACCCAACTCCTCGAGTACTTCTAAATTTTCCTTCTCTGGGCATTTTTGAGTTTATAATCCATTCTTTAATTCCAGAAACATGATAAATGCACATGCATTCATCAAGAAATATGCATATCCATAAAAGAATTAATTAACATATCATGCACATCGCTAACCAACAACCAGACATATTATAAATGCATCACTGAAATAATATTAAATACACAATGAAATTAAATATGAACACAGAAAAAATACAGTGAAAACTTATCTTTAAAAGATAATCACATCAATTCGTTGCAGACGTAGAACGTTCCTCCCAACCTTAATGAGATATTTATTAGAAAACATGACATATTTTTAATAATTTTCTAAATTTGAAAATAGGCATTTCCAAATTTGAAAATCATAGATGAGGTATGTACAACTAATCCTATAGGACTTTTTAAAAAGTTGACATGGGTCCACCTTTTATATTTCTAGTGCTTAATTGCATTAAGCATTGTGATAAGATGGGCTAGTTAGATGAGTATAAAACTCACGTCTCATAGAGATGAGTTTAGTGGGAAAGGCTATCCCTTTTATTTTATTTTAATTGTTCAAGTGCATTAACAACATATAAAACTCACTTTGTTAGAGGGGCATGTGTATAAATTATATTTGTACATATTTCATTTTAGAACATGTAAGACAAGGGGTTGAAGTTTTTAAGATTATAAAACTTTAGTTGTAAATTTTTTAAAATAGTTATTATAGTAATTTTATATTTTAATGTAAAATTTGAAGTTATGAATTTGAAAAAATTAAATATTATTTTGATTTTTTTATATTTTTAAATTATTAAAACTGCAATATAAATAAAAATTAAAAGAATATGGATTATTATTATAAATAAAAATCAAAAGAATATGGATTATTATTATAAAGATAAAAGTTATTTTTGATATTTAAAATAATTAAAATGAAATATAAATAGAAAAAAAATTATCAATTTTATTATTATGATTATTATTATTATTTGGTTTTAATATATTTGGGGTGGTCGGTGTAGGGGATCATACTAGATCTTGAGGGAAAACTTGAAATAACTTTTGCTTGGGGTTTACAAAAGTCCACAAACAACCAAGCTAAGGCTTATGCTCTTTATCATGGTCTTCTCCTAGCAAAGGAAATCAAGACAATTAAGTCCTTAATTGTCACGGGAGACTCCAACATAATTATCAAGTTCGTGGTCTTGAAATCAATCCCCTTCAATAGCAAGTTCACTTCTATTATAGCTTGAATCCAAAAGGAGGTATGCAATCTGCATAAGGTCTCATTCTACCAAGTTTGAAAAGAACAAAACTATCATGCCGATTACTTAGCCAATGAGGTTGCCACCCTTAAAATAGGTGCACTTCAGAAAAATGAGCGGTGGCACTATCATGCAATTCCCTGGCTCACTTATGTAATGGATACGAAGATATGGTACACCACAATTAATCTCCATATTTACAATTCCATCATCAACACATATCAAGCAAGGTGCTCTGATTTGAAAGGACTCACCCACCCTCTCTCGTATGCTCGAACTTAACTCTAGCTTGTTTCTTGCAAGGTTTTTCACCGACAAGGTTGGATAATGAAATTATTTGTTGGAGAAGCTAGTAGTGTCATATGGCGCAAGGCATTTCAACCAAAAAATTGCCTAGTAAGAGCCTCTCTCAGTCTTTGAATGGTATTCTGGGGTTTTTGCTTGATGGTCTTAGTTTCTAGGCATGTACAATGTGTAGTTATTCCCTAGTTTTGGCTCCCAGAATCCAGGTGTGCTCAATGTGGTGTTACTATGTTCTTTTTATGCCTCTATTTTTTGGCTAAGCTAAGATAGGATATATTAGAAGTAGATTAGATTTCCTTCATGCATTTACATAGTCTTCATCTACATCTTTCATTTGCATAACCATTTATCATTCACCTTCATCGGTGGACCACGATGCAACCGGAAAAACCAAAACCAGAAATGGTTGTCAGGTCAGAATTTGGATGGGTTCCCTACTCTAAACGGTGAGAGGTCTAATTGGGATTTCTTACCAGGGGTAGCCCCTGTTGTTGACAAAGGGTGATTTCTAACCCGTCAACAGATGGCGAGGTTCACTTGTTGATCTGCCTCTTGGTTGTTATGTTGAAGAATGTGTAGGGGTTCCACACTTTGGAAACATTGTACTTCGAGGTAAATTCGTTGAAATATAGCTCTAAGATGACCATCGTTACGAAGGTTCTTCAACTGCATATGTATTATAGTGATTTTGGAGTCTTCAATAATTGTGAGAGATTGGATGCCTCCAGTTTTTTCCAAACATAGCCCTTAGATGAGGGCATATACCTCTACTTGGTTATTTGTGGCATATCCAATGTTCCAAGAGAATATGAGCCTTATCTTTCATCCAGGGTCGTAGAGAACCTCGCCTGCTCCTGCCACCACACCTTTAAATAAAGAAATTTCAACATGTACATTTACTCTCAATGGGTTTCTTATCATGCATCGGCTCCATGATTGGCATTTTTTGAAAGATTATCTCCATGTGCAAAGCATCTCATCGATTCTACCATTTGATCATACAATTTCTCTCTTTATCTATTGAAGGCTTCTTATGTAATGTGTTCTACCTTCGTTGTAGATGCGTTCATTTTGTCTCCCATTATATTGCTAATTTGACGTGCGGGAATGTACCTTGAGGTAGATGATGGTGTTACCTCAAAATTTATGTATGTTGAATTTTCCTAGACTGACATATGTTTCTTTGGCTAGTGTAGCACGATAATGGAGAGTGTCGATATAAATGCGTTTGCAGAATTGTAGGCTAGGTGATTCTAGCACTGATATAGATTAATTTGATTATTGACAAAGGGATAAGGGAATAAACCATCAAAGATTTGGCAACCTATATTATGGGATGAACAAACATAAGCAAACCAATAGGAAAAACAATATGCGAAAAATTGTAACTCAATTTATTAATTGCACTGGATTACAAGGAAAATCTATGTCAGGTATAAACATCTTGAATAGGAGTGTAAACAAGCTTATTCCTAAATTTTCCAACTTTTCATAATCTTTTATGCAATCCTATATCTATTGGAGAGAGATGGGTTACAAAGTAGGAAGTGAATTGATTCAATTTTATGTCGTTATTGTTTGGTAACCCAAATAACACTTGACTCATAGTTGACATAGGTTGCCACCTATTGGGTTGCATTGATGAGTGAGGCCGCATTTGGCGAGGTTGTGAGTAGCTAGAATCGATGGCCATATAGCATATTGAAACTCGGGGAAGAATGACCACAATAGGGACTAGTACTTCATGAGTTGCATACTTTTATTTGGGATGTGTAGAGGTTGTGCTTCTCTGTATGCGAGGAACAATGTTGATTGGTCAAATTTTGATATTCTTGCTTTGCTCAAAGATCATTTTATAAGTGAATAAACTAATATATTTTAATTTGATATTCATATTATTAATGATTATGAGCAGTGAAATTTGCTTAATTGGACTTGGGGAAGAAAGTATACAGGAGGAGATAAGAAATACTTAAAGTGATTATAGAAATATGAAAATAATTACATACTTCGTTTGAGAAGGAGTTGGAGAAAGAGGAAGAAAGAATAAGTAAATAAATATGAGTCAAATAGGTGCCTATGAAAAAAGATGAGAAGAGTGACACCTTCTTAATATTCAAGGTAAAAAAAAAGGAGTGATACACCACAAGTTTCTAGACTTTTAGTCAAACTCAAATTCTAGAGTGTATAAGATATATAATGCTTATTGCTCATCTAAAAGCCAACAAGAATGATGTCTCACTTAATATTTACTTGAATGATGGTGGGGTAAGAAAGAAGTCGTCCTAGATGGAATTAGATTTGTGGGTATGTAACAATGTCCTATGAAATCAAGCAAACACTCTAATAAAAAGGGTGGCATGCCTTTAATCTTCATAATGAACATAATATCTCAAAGTACAAGGATCTCTAAATATGAAACTTGAATAAACTTTTTTTTAACTATTATTAATGTCATCTTATCAACACCAACATGGAAAGTTGATGATGTGAGGGTTAGGAACTTTGTCCATTATCTACGCTTAAATATAACAAGTTATTCATTGATGACGACCTTTCAATGCTTTAATACCAGAAGCATTCACTCTTGACTACTTGATATCTCTCTATTTTAAATAGAGTATTCACCACGATACTTAATACCTCTTCATTTCAAGGCAATAATGAAAAAATTTTGAAGTGTTGAGTTCTCTCCTTATTATCTTTTCAACTAACAAAAAACAAAATTAATTAAATATTAATGAATTATAACATAAACAAACATCTCCTTATATTCATGTCATACAATCAACACCGAACAAGAAAATCCACCGAACAAGAAAATCCACAACATAAAGCTTAACACTTTTATCTCTTGCTTACATTAGTTCACTTATAAAACCATGATCCTGTGTTCCCATATTTAAAGAGATAAGCATTGAGAATCAAACATTCTTGCTTACATTAGTTCACTTATAAAACCATGATCCTGTGTTCCCATATTTAAAGAGATAAGCATTGAGAATCAAACATTAATAAAAGAAGTATCACCTCATACAATTAACCAATAAGTGAAACTCTCAATAATTAAATTAAAAAAAAAAAAAAAACATTTAAAGGAAATTTGGAAAAAAACAAAACAAACCAACTACAATACTAGAATAACCAACAACTAGAAGCACACTACTTAATCTAACATGGGCCCTCTTACATATCAATGTGACATTGCTTATGTGCACTTCATAAATTTCAATAGAAAAGATCCACCCAATATGCTTATCGGCTTACTACTAACGACAAGTTAGGTATTTATAACTAAACCTTTTGAACAATAAAGAGGAAAGATGCAGGCCAACCAATATCTAGTTCACTATGAAAAGTTTTATATTGTTCAAGTGTACTAATAATGAGTTGGTATGTTCAATATAGAAGTCCACATAATATGGGTTGGGATAATGAATATATTTTGTTAAGAAGGGTGAGTTGACTTATATCTTTATATAGGTAGTGTACATTAACAATTGACTTTTGTGTATTATAAAATCAAATTCAAGTTTGTTTATGTTTGGGTGTGGTTTAGTGATTAAATTTGACTATTGTAAAATCATAGATTATTTATAAATTTTAAAATGGAGGAAGTTGTATATTTTTAAAGGTGTAGTTGAGTTTGAACATTATAGAATTGCATAATAGATGTTTCAAAGCTTTCAACGTATAAAATCTTTTTAACGTATAGAATATAATAGTACATTATATAAACCTTTTAAGTTTAATAATGTTTCATTGATGGTTTAAAATAAAAATAAAATTAAGGAAATATGGTAAATAAAGTTAGTATAGATTTTTTTTTCTTTACTAGAAAAAAAAAATTATTTTATTTAAAAGAAAATTACATTTTGTAGAAATATATATTTCCATGTATTTTATTGAATAACAATAGAACAATCTAGGTTTCATAAAAGATAAAATTATGGAAATGGTACTTCTCCCATTCAGAAGATTATCAAGAGAGTCTCGAAAATTTTATAGCAGATTGTGCATTTATACATAAAACATATATTCAGTGAAAAGTCTCAAAAAACTAACAGTACAAAATATCATCATATAGGATTCCAATATAATATATGTAGAATTTGAACAAAATCACGAATCTGTTGAAGGATCTGCCACATCTGATCTTATATAAAGGGTCTATGATAGAATTCATAGATGGTTCCATTTAAGTCTTCAGAAATCAACCACTGCCCATCGCCCATCTGTAGACCTTCCTTAGAGAGTTGATCGATGTACATGTTTCGTTCCCTGTAGACATGGAAAACAAAAACGTGGTCAAAAGTGTCCCGGAGCCTATGGACTTCTTCAAGTAAAGGAAGCAAAATAATGTTATTGCAATGTTGGAGCTTCCAAACCCAATTTATGAAATTTAAGGAGTCTCCAAAAATTTGTATAGATTCCACCTCTTTTTCCTTGGCAAAAAGGAGAAGAAGTTTTAGGGACATCAATTCAACATAATTGTTTGTGCGAGGTCCCAGCCCCATTTTTAATTTGTGGGAATGTTTTTTTGATAAGAATAATCGTGCACCCCCACCACAGGACATATTGTAATTTTGTGATGCTCCATCGAAAAAATCCCAAGGTTTAGTACGATCCACCTCTTCCACTCGCACTTGTTGGATTGGACCTCTTCCTTTTTCCTGTGGGAAATGTGAAAGGATGTTGAGACTTTAGGTTGCGGTAACTTATGGGGGAATTGGTTTGTCACGAAAAATTGCAAAGTTTCTCGCCAGTCAGGTACCCCAACAGATGAGTAATGGAAGAGTCGCATGACTGCGATTATTGGCATTGGATACCCAATCTTTCCACGCCTCTTCTAAAGTAAATCCATTCCAAGTGAAGCCCTGGCCCAACAAGGAAGAGCACTCATGCCATATTAGCTTAATATAAGGGCACGTGATGAAAAGATGGATCGAAGATTCTTCATTTTCTTTACATGGGGAGCACCAGCCCGGGTCTTCGATCTGTCATTTCTTCATAACCTCTCAACTGGGAACCTTTTTTACTATCAAACACCACAAAAATAAGCTAGCTTTTAGGGGGTAGTGAACTTTCCAAAAACCTTTCCACCATCAGGATGGATCTCTCAAGTACAGTTCTATATTGAGTTGTATGTAGCCCAGCTTAGGAGTGTATACTCCATGGGGGGCATGTTTCCAGACTAACTCGTCCTCTCTGTCCAGTATACAAATATGAGCCAGATTTAAGCCTCTAATATGGTTTGACCAAGGGACCACATGACGAACTAGATCAACTATCTCCATTCCTGGCTCCAAATTGTTGAACGAACTAGATCCACTATCTGATTGAGGAAGAAAACTTCCTAATTGTGCAAGCACTAGATCAAATATATAGGGAGGATGTGGTTGTCACCACTTCCCAGACAAGGATCAGTTCTAATACACACCTTGTTGTCGTTATCAATGTGCCAAGCTAGTCCTTCACCGACCACCTCAAAGGACGAGATGACTACTTTCCAAATGACTGAGCACCCATCTTTTTTCTTTCGGGGATTTTTTATCCAATATTGGACAGAATCCAAACTGATATATTTGTGTATGTTCACTTGAGTCCAAAAGCTTTGTGTAGAGATCATTCTCCAACAAGGATTTATTTCCAAAGATTTTGAGAAAAGAAAAATATTTTTCAATCCCCACCCTCCTAAGGAAAAACTTTATCTTGAGTGCCCGCCCAAAGAAATTTGAAACACACCTTCCTTTCCCTTTCAAGAATCCCTTTGGGAATCCAAGCCAAAGACATCCAATAGACCGATATTTCCACTAATACTGATTTTACCAAATTCAACTTGCCCACACGAGAGATCTTTAAAATATGATTTCAAACACTTAGCCAACGTTAGATTTCAACTTCCTATAGTTATTCACCAATAAATCAAGGGTACCACATGCATTTATTGTAACTATGAGCATAAATACAAGAGACTAAGCAATTTGAAAATTACAGCAGCGGAAAAGTAAATGAACAACAACACATTCACCACATTGAACACATGAAATTTATGGGCAATGCCCCTAGAAAAACCCACAAGGGGAAAACCAATCTAGGAGAGGTTTTTCTTGTTGATCTCTTCGGAAAATTTTGAGTTTTACAATAGCAACATTATCGGCATAAAATTACAACAATAACTAGTAAACATAACCAGTAGACCTCGTCGAAATATGTGCCAAGGACCCTCAGAAAAATGCACCTGATTTCTGCCTCAAAATCCATGCCACTATTTTTGTTCTATGATTGTATTGTTCGTCCTTCTTCTAGAAACAAATATATTCTCGATTTCTGTGCTTAACAGTTGCACCTAGTTGTATGAATTTGTGTCTCCTAGCACCTTGGAAATCATGCCTATCTTCAACATAAAGGTTGTCTCGATTTCAGTGCCAAACACTAGTTGTACGACCCTCTTTTAATGTTGATATTTCTTGGGATGTGTGCCTCTTTCTCTCCTTGGGATTCATGCCTCTCCCTTTGGCTGCTACTCTTTCCTCTAGCTCGACTCTTTAGGAAATTGTGTCTCTTCAACTACCTCTCTCACTCTCCTCAAAAGTTGTGCCCCATCTCTCCTCTAGTGTTCCTTTCATTACTCATTAATCAGTAACTTCTCTAACCCTTGGTCTCCCTTGAGTGTCTCTTCACCTCCTAGTGAGATCAAAGGTCATGACTTACTCTTTCATTGAGTTCACTTAAATCACTTAAGTGACCCACTTTTCATAGAGTCACTTTTACCCATTAAATATTAAAAGGCTCAGGTTGACTTTATAAAATCACTTTATGAAATCACTTCATAAAGTGATCCAGGTGGATATTGGTTTACAAAGGTGTCAGTGGGGAAACTTTGCGACAAAAATAAGAGATTTGTCTAGACAAGGAACCCAGATGTGGCTTGGAACATTCAAGCTCATACCTTTCTCAGCGTTCCTCTTTACGTGGTGGAGGAGGCCCTCTCAGAGGAACTCAAAAATGTGAGCCTCCTCACTTTCATCTCTAACTGATCAGACGATGGCACATCAATGTGCAAGAAAAGGCCAGACAAATTGTTTTTAGACATGTTTCAGCATCTCCAAAACAAATTAATTGTAATGGTCCCGATTGGATGGCTACGTAAATAAGGCTCGAAGCCATGTGGCTTGCTGTGAATGATAAGAAGACAGGTGGATGGCATGATAGATGGAGTTTGACATGGGACAAGTTGCAAGTGGCTATCGACAAATAATAAAAGTCGGGACATAACCGCCCCCTTAAAAACACCTTCGATATAATTACTTTTTTTTTAATCTATTTCCTTTAGGCGAGAATTAGTAGCTTAACTGTTATAGGTCTTGTTATACCAAGCATTGGTTTGATGGTTCGTATACCAAGCATTGGTTCAATGGTTCTTCTTTTTAAAAGATGTAATGGAAAAGAACTTGTGTATGCAAGTTAATCTCTTTTTTGAGTTATTTGGTTAGTTGGGAGGTGGAGGGAGGCGAGGATCAGGATTTTAAAACCTGCAACTTTTAGCCTGTGAAAATGGTGTTGGGGTCTTCCTGGCGGATTTAGGCTACTTTTGGGGGCCCAAGTTGGCGGGCGGCTCTTTATTTATCTGTAACTGTTGATACATTGATCTTATGAAGGTTTTGGTGGGGGTCTAACTTGGAGGTTTTGAATAAAATCTAGCAACCGTCCAGAACTTCCCAGGTTTTATTGGAGTTGACAGGGGCGCTAGGAGTCTGTCTTTTCTGTCAGATTTACCTTGGTTCTCTAATCTACATTTTTAAATCTCCCACTGTATACGGCGCTTACATTGGCCTCTCTATCTGAGGAGGACTTAGTGGAGGTTAGGTGGCGCCTCAACGTTATTGTTTTGAAGCTTCCATGACGGAAGTTGTCGTCAACGCACCTATGAGTGCGGCTAACGAGGAAGCTTAGGAAAAGGTTGGATTATTTAATCTGTCAGTTAGGTTTAATGCCTCTGCAATTTAACCTACTCCGGAGTTAATAACCTCAGACTCAACGCTCCCTTCGTTTTCGACTTTGCAATGTGGTAGGGGTGTTGCTCCCATTGTTGAGCTAGAGATTGGCTGCAATGCACCTTCGCCCTATGTGAAAGTGGATGCTACTCGAGGTTGTAAGCGGTTAGACTGCGGTGGCTACGCTCCTGCAACAAAGCCTAGTGGCTATGCTTCTGCGACAAATCCTGGTGGCTACGCTTCTGCGACAAAGCCTGGTGGCTACGCTCCTGCGACAAAGCTTGCTTCGCAGAGGCTAGCTAGTAAAAAAGCTTACATATTAAACATGTCACGAAGGAAAATGGTTCTTAGGGACGACCTGGGTTTGGATGAAGAGATTTCTTTAGCACTAAATGCTCTAGTGGGTCGTTTCTCATACTGCTTGAGATGCTGCACTCCTCTTTCTGCTTGGGTGAAGCTACACTGGATACCCATCATGGCTTATGAACCAAAGGTCTTCTACTTGTCGCGGGGTTGGTTCGGCTTCAAATTCCATACGTCAGATGACACATCTAAATTTCTTGAAAGGCTCTGGTCTTTCGATGAGGGGAGCCTGGTGCTTAAGCGATGGAGGATCTCCTTTGATCCTACGCAGGATTATTTCCAGTTTAGACACTTGTGGGTTCTTCTTCCGGGTTTACCACTGAATTTTTGGAACGTGAATGCTTTGACTGCTATCGGCAATGCACTTGGATGCTTCATCAAAGTTGATGAGCAGTCACTAAGCCCTCCAGACAAAAAGTTGGGTAAGATAATGGTGGAGGTTGACATACATTCAGGTATGTTGGAGACGCTAGATATACAGTGGCATGATCATTTATACTGTCAAAATATAGATTAATTGGGTCTACCTTTTCGCTGCACCCTTTGTCGCCAAACTAGACATCTGAGAAGTGCTTGTCAAGGCTTCGTAGAGGAGGAGAAATCAGAAAATTCGTGACTCCGGAAGGGGCCTAGATGTGACTCGTTGGGCGTGGATTCCTTTATATGTGATGAAGTGTTCTCCGAGACCTCAGATTCTTCTAAACAAGATGATGTCTCATCTGTCACGGGTAAACTCAAAGAACTATGTCCTTCCCTTTATCATTCTCTTATGACTTGGGAAAAACTGGCTTTCGATTCGACGTTACCTATGGTGGGTGAGCCCTTGGTACCCCCTTACACTGTTGAGTCGGGTTCTAAGGTTGTTAACTCTTCTTTGGATGCTCCTCTCCAACCCTCTGTGAGGGGCATGGATTTGATTAATCCAGTTAGGTCAGACTCACCACTGGGGGAACTTAGAACCTATTGTGTAGCTCCTGACAGTCCCTCTCCCAAGACAAGGGTTCATAACACTGATTGTGTGCCTCCTGAGAGAACTCGGGTGGCGGATTCAAAGGGGGAAAAGGATAATTACGTACTATCGAGTTATGGGGAGTCAAAACCAAGGGAGTTCTCGTTGGGGGAGACTCTGGTCTCTTTAGTCCCTCTCCTTTGTGAGACAAATACCACCTTTTCGCTTTCTACCTACTAGGGGAGGAATCTCATAACACTTTTTGGTACTTCTGAACTTGCTGGCTAGTCAGGGAACACAATTGGAGGGGTTGGGGCTGCTTACGCCTGGTCAAAGGGCCTAGGTTTCAATACTTCTTCGATAAAAACGAGAAGTGCTCGCAAAAAGGCCTCCTACACTACTCCTGCACTTGTCTCGCACACAAACTCTGTCACTTACTCTGGGGCGCTTAGAGGCATGAAAGCCCTTGCAAGGGCTAAGCCATGATACTTCTCACTTTAAATCTTAGAGGGGTGGGGGGAACCTTGAAACTGACCTCCATGAATCGTTTACTAAGGAAAACCAAGCCTGATATTATTTTTTTACAAGAAACATTGGTTGACGAGGAGAAAGCACGTTTGTTTATGTTAAAGTTTGTGCTTGGTTGGTTTACATGTGTTGTTAGGTTTGTTGGAAACTTGGGTGGTCTCTTGGTGACATGGGATCCCAATAAATTTGTTCTAGAACCTTCACTCTGTTTTGGGGGCATTTTATTATCTGGCATCTCTTTAGAAAATAACAAGCACTTATGTTTTCTCAATGTCTATGGGCCCTGCAATGAGAGAAAACTATTTTGAGATCAGGTGGTTGCGAGTGGATTGTTAGCTACTAAAAACCCGATTATTGCAGGGGATTTAAACTTCATTATAGGTGCAGATGAGATTTGGGGAGCGACAACACATTTGGATAAGCTTGCGTATTTTTTTAGGATACTTTTCCAGGATTACCGTCTACTGGATATGCTTTCGGATGATGTGGTACCAATGTGGAGAAATGACAGATCTAGGGTTGATAGTATTGCAAAGTGCTTGGATTGTATTCTGGTTTCGGAAATTTTTTTGTGTGAAGTGGGAAGGTACCAATCATGGGTTGAATTCCCATACATCTCGGATCACACGCCAGTTATTGCACAATTTGATTTTCAAAAAATTTCGGTGGCCTATCCATTCAAATTAAATCTGTCTTGGCTGGTAGAGAAAGACTTCACAACTATTGTTAAAGAGGTCTTGATGGACACTTGTTTCTTGGTGGAAACGGATTTCCAACATAGATTTGTGTGGAAATTGAAAGTGCTTAAGTCTCGAATTAAAACATGGGCAAGACTTCGACGACGTGCAAAACTACACAAACTGGAAACGCTGGAGGAGGAGTTTCGGGTGGCTTATTCGACATTGTTGAGGGATGGGATTGGTCCTACTACTGATATTCACTTGAAATATTTGGAGGCAAAACAAAATTCAATTCTTCTCCAAGAAGAGGAACACTGGAGACAGAAAAGTAGAGCAGTGTGGTTGAAATGTGGGGATTAGAACACAAAGTTTTTTCACAACTTTGCCTGCGCGAGAAGAAACAAGAAACACATTTGGGAAATTATGGATGAGAATGGACAGATCCATAGAGGGCAAAAGGCACTCAAGAAAGAAGCAAAAATACATTTCAAAGGTCAGTTTGAAGTTGATGCCCATATTTCCCTTGTGGAGCAAGTTAGTATTGCCAAGTTGTTCTCTCGTTTTATCTCTGTGGAAGACTCTTTATTCATCGACCATCCTTGCACAAAACATGAAATTTTGGAAATCTTAAATCATTTTGCAAAAGACAAGAGTCCAAGCCCGGATGGTTGGACAGTTGAATTTTTCACCTACTACTTTGACATTCTTGGTGATGATTTGTTGGAACTAGTGGAGGATTTAAGGACCAGAAGAAAGGTACAAATCTGACTTAATTCTACATTCTTGGCATTGATACCAAAGGAGAATAAACCACTGACTTTTGGTGACTACAGACCCATTGTGCTTTGTAATTTATGCTATAATTTGATATAAAAGGTGATTGCAAATAGAGTTAATCCTATTCTCTCGAGGGCATTGTCGAGCAAACAACTTGGTTTTTTAAAAGGCAGGTAGATTTTGGACGCCATTGGGATGACGCAAGAATGTTTACATAGCATCAAAGAAAAAAAGATAAAAGTTCTTATTTCAAAGTTGGACTTAAAAAAAGCTTACAATTGTGTAAGTTGGGATTTTCTACGCTTAATACTAGTCCAAGTTGGTTTTAGCCTTTCTTCTACAAACTGGATTATGAGTTGTGTAGTTAGCTCCTCTTTTGTTGTTCTGATAAATGGTGAGACATCCTCGTTTTTTCAAATTGAGCGTGGCTTAAGACAAGGCTACCCGCTTTTGCCTCTGTTATACATCTTAGTTATGGAAAGCATAAGCCTGCTGTTGAAAAAAGGTCAAACAGAGGGAAGGTTGATGGGGTCAAGGTCTCTCGGATTATAAAAATTCTTCACCTTATTTATGTCGATGATATCCTCATCTTGGAAAAGGATTCACTTGAGGAGTGGTTGGTGATTAAATCCTTATTGGATCTCTTATGTTGTTCCTCGGGAATAAAAGTCAATTTAAAAAAGTCTACCATCCACCACTTGGGAGTACAAGGGGAAGACTTGGAAAATCTTAAGGAAGCTTTCTCTTTCAATTTTGTGGATTTGTCTGTAGGTTTTAGATATCTGGGGTACTTAATTAAAGCTGAGAAATCATCCTTCGAGGATTGGAGATGGCTTCTAGCCAAGTTTGAAAACAGGAATAACCATCGGTGTAACTGTTGGTTATCACTAATGGGTTGTTGCATTCTCGTTAAGGCGGTTTTAGAAACACAATCCGTTTACTTGATGGCCTTAGTGGCAGTCCATATTTCAGTGCTCTCAAAGATTTGTCAACTGATTTTTTATTTCCTCTGGTCGGGTGGTGGTTCTACACATCATTTACACCTCTGCAACTTGGATTTGCTCGCCAAATCGAAGCACTTAGGAGATTGGGGCCTTAGGAATCTCTTCCATTTCAACCGTGCCTTGGCCGCAAATTCACTTTGGTGTGTTCTGATGAAAGAAGGGATTTGGCACGAGGTGATCAAAGAGAAATATCTTCCCTATATCTATATTGCAACTTGGCTTAGATCGAAAACGACTTTTCAACCTGCGACATCGCAGACTTGGAAAAATTTGTTGAAATCACTTCCTCTCATTACTCATTGGTTAAGTTGGAACCCTTGCAATGGGCAATCTGTGATAAATGGCCTTGACAAGATTCTGGGCATCAGTGAGTTTTCACTTCTCTCGCAGGATCTCTTGGTGGATTTAAAGAACACAAATTTACATTATCTTTTTCAAGCCAGGGCTCAGTCTTCACTGGGGTTTATTACGGACCAATGGAAAAACAATTTTGATTTAGGTCTTTTGGGATCGTTGACTAGAGAATGGAATACTTATTGCAAGGCACTAATCGATTCGGGTATCCATCTCCAACCTAGAGATGATATTATAATTTGGACTGGAGGTGACCTTTCGGGCATACTCTCTGTAAAAAATGTTTACAATGCTCTGGCGAAAAAAATTGTGGCCTCAACGGATTGCGGGGTGGAGGAGACATATGTGGACTTGGGATCTAGCCTACAAGATCAAATTGTTTACTTGGCTTGCTGTGGAAAACAAAATTTTAACATGGGATACCTTGCAGCAAAGAGGCTGGGAAGGCCCGAGTATTTTCCCTCTTTGTTATAGGGACTCTGAGACTGTTCTACACTTGTTTGTAAATTGCACTTTCACTCACAACCTATGGCAACTTCTATATTCAGCTCTTAGCCTAAGTTCAACTTGGGGTGGCAGCTCTTTAACAAATTGCTTGGACATTTGGTTAAGAAAGGAGAAGGTATACTTTACTCTTCCCTCACTAGCTTGTTGGTACATATGGCTGGAAAGAAATAAGTGCTTGTTTGAATCTCATATTCCCTCTACCCAGGGGATTGCCATTAAAATAAGAGGGATGTTATAAAACACTTCTTCTCAGTGTCCCCCGAAAGGAAAAAACAACAGAATAAAAAAGACACTTGATTTTACTTTGGCATTTGTTGGTTGGTTTGATGGTGCAACCCGAACAAATGGGATTTTGAGTGGAGTTGGGGGTGTTATAAAGTTATCTCAAAATACTTCTTATAGGTGGATGCTCAACTGTGGGTCGGGCACAAACACCAGGGCTGAACTTCTAGGAGTGTGGGCCTCCTTAACCTTGGCAAAACGGTTGGGCATTGCTCAGTTACAAGTCTTGGGGGACTCAAAAATTGTGATAGAGTGGCTGAACTACAGGGGAAATCTTCAAGTTACTCCATTGTTGGGTTGGCTGGACAGGATCCTGGACCTAAAAAAATCTTTCAACTCTATTAGATTTGATCATATCTACAGGGAAGAGAATGGGGAGGCAGATACCTTATTCAAAAAATCTACAGGTGCCAAAAGGGAAGATCCATTGCAACAAATGGCAGGATGGACATGAGGGCCCCCTACTATCCTTGCACCTCTCTCTGTGACTGCTTTATCACTATGAAAAATTTTAGGGTGGTGATTGGTTTTTTGATAAACCCATAACACTATTCACCAGAGTTAAAATCTCCCTTTGTCTTGCTTTTTGATCAACCCTTTGATGGGTTTTGACTATATGTATAAAGCACTTGAGGATTTGTTTTGAACGACCTACTAGAAGTGGCATGAAGATGGATGTAATATTACTACTTTTGTACTCTGTTTTGAGAACATCATATATTTTAATATATTGAAAAAAATTCTATTGGAAAAAAAGTTTCATTTTGAATTTACTATATACATCATCGATACTCTTATGTATAAAGGGAAGATTACATTCCTTCTTTAAATTTTTAAGAAAAGTTCAATTTTAATATTAAACAAATATATGTTTTTCATTATTGTACTGCCTCCGACAGTATACATAGCAATGAGTTAGCTTTGACTGCTCTATTAATTTGGTTTGACTTTACAATTTTTGTAAAGAACTTAATGTATAACATAAGAAACTTAAAATTTTATTTTTTAATGTGTAAAAAAACTGAGTTTTCTTACATTTCATTCGTTGATAACTTTATAGTGTTATTGCAGCCTTCACTTATTTCGAGGTTTCAATCACTTATTTCAAGGTTTCCAGCTGTGGAGTGTAGTACTCAGGCTGTGGGGTATAGTAAGTAGACTTTAAGTTGACTAAGATTGCTCATACTGCCTCTGGCACAAATTCTTAGGAGGCAGTACGAGCAACCTTGCTGCCCTTGTTTACATTAAGCCATTTAACTTTCTATACAAGTCAACATTTATAATTAAGACTAAAAATTTTAATCTCATGATTATTAGTCCTTGCCAAAAGCCTGGGACTATAGCAATCAGTTCATGGTTGACCAAGTATTAGTTTTGTTTGACTTTTAAATATTTTAAAATTTTCCAAAGTTTAACATAATAGTTTATATTTTTTCAATTAAATAATAAAATTAATATTATTGCTCTGTATTGCTATTGGATATAAGATTAAGAGTCTTATTGCACAACTGACAACACAACATAATAGTTTTCCATAGTTATGTGGATTTTAATTTTGTGTCAGTGTCCGACACGTATCCCATGTCAAAGTCACTGATTTGATTTCATCTTGGCGACGTCGGCCGTCCATGAGGCAAATCGAAGAGGTCTTCTTTGGCGACGCAGGCAAAGGGCAGGTAGGGAAACGTAGCGAGGGGACCAGGATTCGAACCTACCTTGAAACTGGTAGAGATCTAACAAGATCAAACTTACTATGCTGACATGGAAGAAGGCACAATTTTTCTCATATTTTATAGTCCTCCAAGCATACAACACAGGTCTCCGACGTGCCCTTGTCATGAACAGGTGAAGTGAATATGGGACTTGGTAATGCCTTGAGCTCTTGATATATTTGATCATCGTTGCGCATGTGTTGTCTTCGCTGAAATATTCGAGGATGAGCAGGAAAATAAAATAGAGCAACGACAAACATATCCAGTACGATAATTTAATATAATGTATGGATGGGGTGATATGGAATTCAAAAAATGTCAATCACTCCTCATCTATCTCAATCGCTTTAATTTTTCCAACCGATATTATTTCTCGACTGTGTACTCCGAAAAATTCTCAAATAATCGATTGGAAAAACTGGTGGCATGGCAACTTAATTCAATAATGGGCAGGGACTAAGCTATCATATAACTCTTGTTTACAATACCAATACTATATATTTGATTGCTTAAAAAGATTTATGAAATGGCATTGCCTAATATACTATTGCTAAGTCCACGAATATATGTCACTTTCTTTGAAGAGGACCACTTCCTTATATCGTTATAAGTAATTAAATCTTGATAACGATATATTTTAGGCAATTCAATATCAAATAAATTTAAAATTAAATCTTAAAATCTTCTTTTACATTAAACTTATTAATTAATTAATTAATTAATAGATAGATAGTACACATCATTGTGTATATACACATCTCTTTCACCCTCGTTAGAGGACGAGATGATAAGTGCTAGTTGTAATTGAGACCTTGTAAAGTTGTATCTATAAAGTATATATGCTCTAGTTAGATTTTATTGAGATTATTTTATGATTAATCGGTTAAGTTTTTTGCCTTTTCTTTAATGAAAAGGGTGTAAATTTATATTTATTCAGGAAAAGAGTATAAGTAAACAATAATTAAAAATTATATAATTTTTTTTTTTAATTTATATTTCTTTAGAGTATTTTCAAAACAATATACACAACAAAACTTGCTACATGTTATGTTATACAAATGGAAACCATAACAGGTGGCATTATGTCAAATGTTTTCTTAAGTCTGATACATGATGAATTTCCTACATTTCGTAACAGTTTATCTTCGTCCATGGTTGCTATAAACAGAGAAATTGAGTAGCAAAAAAGGAAATTAGACTTTAGGCGAACCCGAATTGCCATCATCCTTGGTTGGTCGCAGAGCGAACATGAAGGGATGGAAGCACGTTGGGCACCTGTTCTTGGTTGGCTCGCTTGACAGGGCGTCAGACAGAACATCTAGGTGTCGAGAGAGGATCGTTTGATGGTGAAGTTGCTCCTCGGCATCCCATCTCATATCAAAAATTAATTGCAGATGCTCCTGTGAGAGGTGCCACGTTCTAGGCGAATCTGGGGCATAGGCTACTAGTGGTGGAGAGAGTCGCCTACAGGCCAAGCCACTTCTTCCTGTTGAACCTATGTGGGAAATTATTCCTCAATAGGGTAGTCGCCCAGGTCTTTGGCAAAGTCGTCTTCTAGGGGAAGATACCAGAAGTAAGGGTTGGAATCAAAATATCTGAAGCAGAGAAGAGAAGGATCCTAAGGAATTTCTTCCTCAACATATGCCATGGGTTGGTCGTCCTCCATCCAATTTGGGGTGGAGCTCGGTGAGAAGTTCAAAGGGGGGCCAATAGGGTGATCTTGAGCAATGGGGGGCGAAACTGGTTCGGTGGAAGGTCCAGGACAACGATATCGAGTAGTGAAGTTGTAGTAGGTCGGTCCTTTCTTGGGCTTTCCCCTTTCTCTGGGCATTGAGAAAGTTGGGGTAGAGAAAGTAATTGGAAGGGGGAGAAGACACATAGAGGATGAAAAACTAGACTGGGAGAGAGACACGTGAGTCGGAATTCAAACAACAACCATAACAATGAAACAATTGACAATGCTTACCTTCATGTTTATCGCCTCCTTGATATGGGAGTGCTCCATTAAAACCAAGTTGACAGCAGGCATGTGATTCGTACCAGGCTTAGCATGATCTAGCTCACGCTTTGAGGGCGCCATTAACTCAAGCTTCCCACACAGGCACACCAACGTCTCCTTCACTTGCAGACAATTCATGCGAAATGGATGAAGGGGGGATGACAACTGGGGATATTAAATCCCAAATGTACATGGTCGCCAGATATCACCCCATCCGGGGAATTAAAACTTATATAATATTTTTTTTTTGTAAATAAAAGTGCCCAAAAATATATTCACATCATTACGTGTCTATACAAAACCATTATTCTTCCATCAAACATGTTTGAAACTATAACTGAAAACAATTCTAACAGAAAAAAAGAGAGCAGAGTGTTCTATTGTCTTACAAAGCATGAAAGAGAATGTTAATTCTCTACGGAAATGACGAAAGCAAAAAGAAACCATGAAACCTGGGAGCTAGCTTGGACTCGGCCATCCTTGAGCATTGTAGGATGGGACAAAGAATTGTCCACAGGTTGGACATATTTTGCTAGCAGGAGCAACTATCATCGCGTCCATCAGGAGGTCCAAGCATTGTCCCAAGAAGGTCTGAAAATGGGCATGTTCATCCAATTTTTGCCGCAACTCAAAGATGAGTTGAATGTGCTCCTCTACGAATCGAAGTGGGGTCGACGGAGGCAGCTCCTCCATCATATCGGCGTCCATTTCTTCCATTGTGTCCGTTGCTTCAACTGTGTTCCCTGCGTTCGCTATATACACTGCATTCACTGTTTCATCTTCAACCACCGCGACCATTACATTCAAGGGAGTCTCTTGACAACATGGGGGAATCTCTTCCTCCCCTATGAAAGAGCCAGTGCCAAAGAAGTGGTCGAGAGAGTAGGCTCTTGGAGGGTAAAATTCAGGACTGC
>ML780646.1:212588-246677 GCA_009831015.1 Picea engelmannii | reverse complement strand
ATGGGGGGCTGGTTTTGCCTGAGACGACTAGCTATGATAAGGGCGAGTTGGGTGTGGGGGAGACGATTGTGTCTAGTGTAGGCACTGTAATACATTAGGCCTCGCTTGGATTTTCCACACTCCCTGGGCATGTTGTTGGCTTGGGAAAATTGAACCAGAGAAGGCAATGGTTGGGGCAGAGTAGAGAGGTTGTGGAGGATCCGAAGAAGGCCAAGGAGTAGACAAGCTAAGTGCCAGAGAAGAATGAGAGGATGGTCCATCATCACGGCTTCCATAAACCTTCACGAATTGACATGAGGGGGAGCCATTAGGGCGGAGGTGACTGCAAACCTGGTGCATGTACACCCAGCTCGGTTCGCACATGGTGGTCTTAAATTACCTCGAGGTGCCCATCGCACCTCCATTGAATCACAATGAATGCGAGTCATTCAAGTTGGGGGGGACGGGAGGCTGGCGACAGGATTAATACCTCCCCGCGTTGCCCGACGCTACCTGGCTCCCACTTCCTTGTCATTTGTCACCCCATACGGGGATTAAAACTTATATAATTATTATTATAATAAATAAAAAATATTTAATTAATTTCAATATATTTATTTTACGTGAAACTTATTTTTATAATAATTATATTAATTTAATTTAACATTAATATTTATAAACTAATTTTTATAATAATTATATTAATTTTATTTAACATTAATATTAATATTTATAAACTATCAAACTTCATTATTATTTTTTGACAAGAAAGTGGAATTTATATTAATATAGCAATGGTATGACCACTGTGAAAACATCTACATAGTTCAGGCATGCATCTTGTTCATGAAGTCCAAAATTACATATCTAGGTGCCATAAGACAAAGCCCAGAAATGCCCATTATGTCTTAGATTCCAAAATTTGACTCCTATGGAGTTAAAAACCTGTAGACAATGTTTCTTCAAAGTAACCAAAACTAGGCAAGATCCAAAAGAGGAGAAGAGCATAATTACACATGTTTCTCCAGGTTCGGGGGTCCTTCATTCAACAATACCTTCACCCCTGCATTTTGTTGGATGGTCGTCCTGGCGGCTTGAAGCTCCATCTTTTCCATCCTGGATTCTAAATCCACAATTCTTTCATTAGCCTATTGTGTTGTTTGTGTGAGGGCCTCCACAACTTCCTCTCTGAGTTGGATTAGATCTTCTTCGATCATCTCAAACCTTCTGCCACCTTCCCCATCCAGTCGAAGAAGAAACCTTCTGTGCGCGCTTAGCTTCCGCTTCAGTTCACAGAATTTATGTTCCAACGAATGTGGGGTATTGGGTGGAGTAACAAACTCGGAGCTCGAGGCCATTCGATGGGCTGGAGGATAATCCGACAGAGTTTGAAGGGAAAGGGACCTTGCAAAATGAGCCAAGAAAGATATATGTTCACCCAAGGAAGATAAGGTTGAATTGCAAGCTTCTGCCACCCGGAAACTCGCCATGACTTGGAGGGAACTCGCCATGACTCGGAGGGAACTCGCCATGACTCGGAGGGAACTCGCCATGACTCGGAGGGAACTCACACGAGCGCTTGCAGGAGAGAGATGGGTTCAGTACTAGACTACTTGAGGGGCATCAGGGCAGCCTCATGTAGGAATGTGTGGAGTGACGCAACCTGAAGGGAGAAGTACCATCGCGCAAGGGAGTCGTCAGTCGTTGAGGTGATGCCACGGATCGGGACGAGGGGAGGAGTATCGTCCGGTTGCCCCTTGACACGAGACCACCTACGATCCACCCACCTCATACCGTTAAGGGATTGAGGCAAAAGACAGGGTCCCATTGAGTGAGAGGAGCCCCTTGCTCAAGGGAGTGGTGATTTTAGCTGCCTAATCCGCTTCTCCATTTAAATGCCGGAGAACATGGAAAAAATCATTCTGTTAGAAGGATTTAGAGAGTCGCTGGATTTTCTTGAGTAGTTGTCAAAGTTTCATTTGATTTGGTAATGATTTAGTGACCAAGGCTTGGATTAGGAGCCAAGAATCTCCTATCACCAAGATTTCATTGATGCCTAGCTCTCGGGCTTAGGTGAGGCCTTGCCAAAGACTCAGAGCTTCTGCCATGTTATTGGTGTCTTCCCCTAATCCCCAAGAATAGACCAGTTCTAGGATTTCGTCGGGGCCATAGAGAACCCCTCCCCCTCCCGTCGCCCCTGGGTTTCCTTTCGAAGCTCCATCAAAGAGAAGGATGTGTTTTACTAAGCGCGGCTCCAGTCTTTGAACTCCACTTGCTCCTTACGCAGTTCCTAGGATTCATAAAGTTGCTTGGGGGAGGGGGAAGGGGGTTTTAGATCTGGAGCGAGGCTATGAATCCAGGCTTCTTCACGGGGGGTGAGAGGAATATTGTTGGAGGTTGACCAAAGGAAGGAGAGGTAGTCTCTCAGGAGAGATTTGGATTTGAAAGAAACATGGGTGGGGGTGGAGGACTAATTTATGAAAATACGGGCGTTTCTTTCTAGCCATATTTTCCATAATATAAATTTAGGGAGGGTCAGCCAGCAACACTTAAGTTGATCTTTGGAGTTGAGCGAAAAGGGACAAAAGGAGGCCCAGTTACTTAGTAGAGAGAGGATATTTGGAGGGATTTGGACAACTGGGGCCCACCCTGAAAGGACTAAACTCCAAACTTCTTTTGCAAAGGGGCAGTTAAGGAGCAGATGATCAACTGATTCTTCGTGGGAGCGACAGAGAGGGAATCTCAAGGGGATTTCCCAGCCTTTTCTCCGGAGGTTATCACCTGTTAGAATATTGTTATGCGCTAAGGTCCAAATGAAGAAGTCCACTTTAGGCAGGCTTTTGACTTGCCAAATCTCTTTCCGTAATGCCATATTTCCTAGAATCTAGGGCGCTGCAGAGAGGATTTTGTAGCTTGTTGCTACTGAGTAGTCCCCTGACCGGCTTCCCCAGCCTCGTTTGTCCTTGATTCTTTTGGAGATTGGGGATTTCCCTTGAAGCAGAGAAATCATAAGTTATTTTTCGTGGTGCATCTGGGGCGGGCAATCAGGGAAGACCCATCTCGCCCAATCTTTGGTTTCGTCTCTTTCCCAAAGGGTACTAATATTTTGAGAATTTAGAAAGGCTTTAAGAAGAGTCGTGCCTGGAATAGTATCGATCGTTGGGTCCCCCATTATGGAGTCTTCCCAGATTCGGATTTGCTTCCCGTTGCCTGGAATCCAAGTAAGAGCAGTAGCGAAGAAATTGTGCGCTTTTGAGCAGACAAAGAAGATCAGAGAGCCATGATTGGCTTTAGGTGGGGCGTCTAGACATCGGAGCTTCGGGCCAGAAAAATATTTCTTCCAAATTATTGTTTTGCACCAGGAGCTCCTCCCTGGCACTACATTCCAAAGCAATTTTGCTCCTAAAGCTAGATTTTGGATTTGTAGATCACGAAGTTTGAGACCTCCTTCAGGGAGAGGCCAAGAAATTTTCTCCCAACTGACCAACGAGAGTTTGTTGTCATTGTTCTTTCCTCCTTTCCAAAGAAAGCGTCGCAGCAGGGCTTCAATTTTATTGATAATGCCTCTTGGGGCAAGCAGGATTGAACATTGATAAATATGGATGCTTGAGAGGACTGACTTTATAAGTACTAGCTTACCTGTTGGATTTAACCAGCTTGAACCCTAGGCGCTTATTCTAGATTTGATTTGGTCGACTAAGGGTGCCCAACATGAGGACTTGGAGGAGGCTTTAAAAATGGGTACTCCTAAATACTTGAAGGAGTCCCACGGAGTTTTGCCCATTATTCCAAGAATTAGGGTGATGTCAGTCATCTCCCTCGGGGTACAATTCCAACCATAAATTTGACTCTTCTTGTAGTTGATTTTGTTGCCCGAAATGGCTTGATAATTGTCTAGTTCATATTTGAATTTTCTGTCCGAATGGTTGCTTACGCTTCCTAGGAGAATGGTGTCATCGACGAACTGAGCATGGTTGATATCTCTGACTCCTATGGCTATGCGCAGTCCCATTAGATCTTGAAGTTGTTGATTCTGATCTAGTTGGAAGCTCAACATCGACGCTTGAATGCCATAGAGTAACGGGGAGAGGGGACAACCTTGTCGTAATCCTTGAGAGGCTTGGAAAAAGCCAGTTGCTCAACCGTTAACCAGAGGTGTTATCCACAGTCTTCCTATGCATGCTTGTGTCCACTTGACAAAGGAGTGGTCAAACCCAAGACATTGCATAACCTGAAATAGAAAGTTGCGTCTTACCCTGTCAAACGCATTTGCAAGATCCAGTTTGACTACCATACCTTTTTCTTTCCGAGATTGGCTTGAGTGGATGGCCTCCTGGACAAGGATAATATTGTCGCCAATGTTTCTGCCCTTGATGAAGCCCCCTCGATTTTCAGGTATGATTGAAGGCAATATGTTTTTGATCCGATTGGCCATGATTTTAGAGATAATTTTGTAGCCGATGTTGAAGAGGGAGATTGGCCTAAATCGATCGAAGGAAGTGGCTCCTTTTTCCTTTGGAATGAGGGCTAGGAAAGTTGAGTTGGTCTTCCTCCAATCTTCCTGCAAGATTGTGATTTTTGAATCATTTTGTGCAGGTCATTCTTAATTATTTTCCAGCAGACTTTGATGAACCGAGCCGTAAAGCCATCTGGACCTGGGGCTTTGTCAGGCTCCATATTGGTTATAGCTTTCTTGATTTATTTTTTAGAGATCAATGTTGTGAGAGTTGAGTTATCTTCCATGGAGACCCTTTTGGGAATCAGATTTAGGACATCATAGGTGGGAGCTTCTGGGGGAGGGGGCTCTTCTGTGTAGATATCTCTGAAGTGTATATGAGTTGCTTGCTTAATGTCTTCAAAGTTGGAAAGGGTTTGTTCTTGGGTGCAGATTTCTTTGATAGAATTGAACTACTTTCGTCCTTCCGCCTATTTCTGGAAGAAGCTGGTGTTTTTATCCCCCTCTTGGATCCAGAGGCGACTAGATTTTTGTCGCCAATAATCCTCCTCCTGTCGGCAAGCCCGATGGAGGTTTATGTGCATCTGGTGTTCTTTTTCCAAAGAGAAGGGGTCTACGGGGAGGGACTCCACCCAGATTTGATGTTGTTCCAGGGCGTGTTGTGCTTCCAATCGCTGATGGAGGGAGGTTTTGAGAGTTTTGGCCCAGGATTTAAGAGTCGCTTTAAGTTTCCTCGGCTTTTCTTCCCAGGTGAAGAAGGGTGAGCCCATGATTGAATCCTTCCAGACTGAGGAGACGAGATCTAGAAACCTTTCTTGCTGAATCTAGGAGGGGATAAACAGGAAAGGGATGGGGCCCAGGTTGCAGTCTTGCGTGATTGCTAAGAGGATTTGTTTATGATCCGAGGCATTAAAAGGAAGGATAGATGAGTCAAGGTTAAGCCCAAGAAGTAGGAGGGAGTGTTGAGCTAGAAATCTGTCAAGACGAGCGGCTATATGTCCCGAGCCTATTCTTCTATTGGACCATGTGAACAGTCCTTTGGGAGGCTTAATGTCTTCCAGATCCCAATCCAAAATTAGGTCATCAATTGTTTCTCGGAGGGGGTCTCTGACTAGGGTCCCCCCTTTTTTTTCCTGGGCAGTTAGGGTGAGATTCAGATCCCTCGCTAGAATTATATTCTCGGGGCGATGTAGCTGCAAGAAGTCCTGAATAAACTTCCAACATTCTCTTTTTTCTGCAAGGAGAACTGTAACATAAATGTTGAAGAGACTTACCTGAAGGCTCGTATCTTTATGGCGAATATTTGTGAATATCCAATGTGTACAGGTGCAGGAGTGGATCAGGTCGAACTTGTTGGGATTCCAAAGAGGGCCTAAGCCGCCTAAGGCACCTCGGGAGCTTACTATTATTCCTTCTCCTGAATTCCAAAATGACTTTTTGTTCTGGAAGAACTGTTGTTCCTCCAACTTGGTCTCTTGGACTAAGAGGACGTCTGGGGTGGATATGCGCATTAGATATTTCAATGATTCAACTTTTTGTTTTCTCCCTAGACCCCTACAGTTCCAGGAGATGACCTTCATTACTTACCTTTGCTGGAGGTGGCAGTTCCTTTAGAGAATTGCCCTTGATGCCTCGTTATTTTGGGGTTGAACAACCCCTTCTAGGGTTGATTGTCCTCCCTACAACTTGTCTTTGTAAGTTTCTTCTTCTCCGCGTTCCTTTGTTGATTTTCTTCCTCTCTTTGAAGTTTTCTTAGTGCTTTGTATTGTGTCTATTTCCCCTTCCTTTTCTTCTGACAGGTCTTCCTCTGTTCCTTGATCTTGCTGGGTGGATGGGACTTCTAGGGAGAGGGTCGCATTGGATGCTGGGGTAGGGTCTGATCTTTCATTTTCTAGGGAGGGCGGGGTGGAGGATGGAACAGTTTCAACCATGTTTCCTTCGATTTCTGGCTCTTCCAGGACAGAAAAGCTATTACCAGTTTCAAGTTACTTTTTTTGCGTCGGAGCTTCCTTTCTGGCTGGGGGGGGATTATGGTTTTTCCCCTCTCTATGCGGTCCAGAATTAGGGTATGCCTTATGTCTTTTGGTTTGTTGCCATCCCTCTTCCGAATCTTTTTCTTGCTGGGATTGAAATTTTTTTGGGCAGTTCTTCTGGAAATGCCCATACTCGTGGCAATGTCTGCATTTGAATGGCAATTGTTCGTAGTCTAGCTTCTAGAAGTGTTGCCAATCATCTACAATCAATTTTATTGCTTCAGGTAATCCAACTTCTAAGTCGACTTCAACACAGATACGGGCACATGAGTATTGATCTTCGGGGTTTGCTTTGTCAATGTACTTGCCTAGCCCATTGCCAATGGTCTGCAGCGAGGATGGTGTCCAGCAATGGATCGGGAGATTAGAGAGCCTGACCCACATCGGGATCGCCTTAGGTACATCTAGATCAAGATCGAGGTCGGGGGTCCAGCGATTTAGATACAGCCCTTGAGGCCCCATGAAATAGGGCCCATTTTTTAAGACCAGGTCGTGATCGTCTCTGGAGATGAATTCGAACAGAAAAAACCCTCGACCAACCGCATAGCAGGTGACACTGATCAGAGGGCGCCAATTCTTCTGGATCCAGTTTTCGGTGGTGCAGGGCGAGGGCCAAAGCCCAGCGAACTGTCCCACCAGGGCTCAATCTGCCAAAGACACCGCGATCTGCATCGGTTGCTCCAGAGGAAGGGCGATGACCAGAACATCATCTAGTCTTTTGACAAACTTGGGGGGCGGATCGAAGGCGGGTTTCTTACCTTCGACTATGAGCAAACATTTGAAGGCAGTTGCATCTACTGAGGGCGGAGGGAGAGGCGACTGCTCACCACCCCTTTCAAAGCTCATGGAGCTCGAGACCAATAGTAAACCTAGCTTTGACGGGAAGAGAGCCTTGACTAGGTTTTTTTCACTATCAAACTTCATTATTATTAAATATATTAAAAAAGGAAAAAAAGTCCTAAACTACTTACTACGTAGAAATGAAAGTAAGTATATTAAAATTTAATCGAAAAAGATATTAAATAAAAAAAAGTAAGTATGTTAAAAATTTAATTGAAAAAATATTAATATTAAACAAAAAGGAAAAAAAAAATTATATTAAAAATTTAATCGAGAAAGATATTAAATAAAAGAAAAATATAAAAGATATAAAACTTTTTATAAGGAAAAGTGATAAAACTTAATATACAATAATACTAATACTTTTGTAATAAAAATAAATACTTTTGTAATGCCTCAAACTACTACATAGAAATGGGTGTTTCTTATAATAGAATAAAAATAAATACTTTTGTAATGCTTTAAACTACTACATATATAAATGAAAGTAAGTATATTAAAATTTTAATTGAAAAATATATTTTTAGTATATTAAAATTTTAATTGAAAAATATATTAAATAAAAATATAAAGATAAAAAAAAATATAAAACTTTTTATAATTAAAAATGATAAAAGTGACATGTTTTAATTAAAAAAAATAAAAATAATATACGATGAAGATGATGATTAATATTTGTTAAGACTGCCCCGGATGGGGTGTTAGGGCGTCCTCCGTGGCAAGGAGGGGGGGCTGACACAAGCCCACACAGCACGATGGCACGTGATGGGCTCGTGGTGCAGCCCGCCACCCTCCATGAAACTTAATTGCTGCTACGACGAGTTAAATGACATTTACACCGCACTCACACAGGCTCCTTCCATACACTTCCAGAATGGCCCGTCTCACCTTCTATGTCATTTGCTCTAGCCTGTTCCTAGCTCGGCTCCTCGCGACAGGGCTTAAACCAGACAGTCCTCTCACCCTTCTTCCTCGTTGGACGTCTTTTGTTTGCTCATCCACCCCCTCTGCGCGTGAAATGACGCGCCAGAGAGGCAGACCGAAGCGGGGCTTTCCATGGAGGCCTCGTCGGCCCTCGGTCTCGCCTCCTGGTACGTCTTCTGGATGGTCATCCTCTCGCTCTCAAGCTGCTCTCCGTCAAAACTCTCTCGCTGCCACAACCACCAGCCCATCACCCTCCCTCCCGAGCCAGTCTTTCGGTCCCCTGACTGTGTCCCAAGCCCATGCACCAAGCGTCCCATTTTGCGGTGACCCTCTTCCTTACGGTGCGCACAATCGAGCGGCACTGCTCTCCCCTGGTCCTGTAGATCAGCAGCACCTCAGAGACCGTCTGCTCATCATGCAAGACCTGGTCTTTGAGCTGAGACAAGAAATGGCAGATCTTAACTACCGCCTCCAAGCGACTGACGCGAAGGTGGTGACCTGTGTACATCTTCTATCCTCCATGGAGGGAAATCTTGCTCGGGACTCGGCTGTGACTATATCAAAGGCGGCACTAGAGGCTAATCCAGATGCAGGACCAAGCACGGCCTCTCGACCAGTCAGTAGGGCACCGACGAAGACTGAACATGGCAGTCGGGATAAAGGAATAGCGCGAGACGATGCAGGCGAGCCAGCTTACGAGCCCACGTACATCGAAGAAGAGCCATGGCCAGGGGACCTCCCTCCCATGTGGCCAACCTTCTCGCCAGGTGTTTAGATACTATGCTTGTTTTTTGTAGTCCGTCTCCTGGTCTTTGCTTAGGATTAGTCTGGACATGGTTTATACTATCTATGTTTATGTCTCGGTGGCTTTTGAACTCCTGGAAAGCTGGACTGGTTTCCCCTCTTTTGGGGCAGTCCAGCTGGTGAACCCTGAACATGTTTGTATTTTGACAATCTACTGCAGTTATAGCAGGCACTTAATATACTTTTCTCTCTTACCTAAAAAAAAAAAAATATTTGTTAAGACTGAATTGGTTGATTCAATCTTAAAAAGGTAAACTCTTTTGAATTTTATTTATGTGTTTCAATTTCCTATTTATTATCATTACTTTGGTCTCTATTCTTAATAATAGCTTCTTTTTTTTCTAATTATTGTCCATTTGTCTTCTTTAGCTATTTTTTTTTACCTTTTGAACTTTCTTCCTTAATTAAGCTTGGTCTTTTGGAATGAGGTCTTTGTTTAAAAATATTCCTAACCCATTTAAACTTGAGATTTGGAACAAAGTCTTTATTTATAAATATTCTCAACCCATTTATACTTGAAGATTTATTGAGTATGTATCAACCTATTATTTTTCCCAACATCTTTGTTTCTATGATATAAATTGTTTCAATTTGTGATTTATTTTTAATTATTCTTTCACTATTACTAACATTGTACTCATCTTATTATTCTTTTATATATAATACTTTTATAGTGATTATATTTGAGTAAAATTTAAATTTTTTAAAAAATAAAAAAATACTTTTTGATAATTAATATTGATGTATTTTTTTTAACCTCCGACACTTCACTTGGCTCCTCTAACTCCGATACCAATTTGAGGTATTTATTAGCTAGCATGACATATTTTGAACTTAATTTCATGTTTACACACTTTATAAAAATTTAATGGAAAATCCATCAAAGGAAAATGACTTTACAATAAGTTAGTGAGGTATTTTCTATTTTGATGTCTCTTAACATTTCTACACTTGCTCAGTTAAAGTTAGAGACTGTTGCCTTTCCCCTCCCTGATCGTTGGCTTCATAGCAGCGATTTGGCCCTCGACCCATAGCATTGGAACTCGACACCTTCACGGCTACTGTCAAATGCACTGGCCTTTCTCTCACAGAAGACCGTGATACTCTCTCCTGGGTAGGTGGCGATGGTTCTGGATTAGTTACAGCAAAGAATGTCTATACAGCTCTCCATCCGGACAGGGAGACCGATGTCCAGCCATCATGGCTCACTCGGATTTGGTCCTGGCAGCTCCCTTTAAAATTCAAACTTTTTCTTTGGCTCGGGGCTAGTGACAAACTCCTCACTTGGGAGATTCTCCAAAGGAAAGGCAGACAAGGTCCTGGGATTTGTGTTCTGTGCAGAGCAGCCACAGAGACTATTCACCACTTATTCGTACATTGTACCTTTGCCCAAACTGTTTGGCTGCACATTTTGCAACATTTATCTCTTCCATTTCATTGGACTGGTGCCACATTTTCGGAGTGTTTCGCCTCCTGGACCTTTTCCATGGCTGCGCCCCCTTCACTGGCAGTTTATGCCAGTTGGCATATTTGGATAGAGCGAAATAAGTCTCTCTTTGAGGACGCTTCCCCTTCCTATCGGGCTGTCTGCTACAGAACTCTCTCCACGTTCAACTGGCAGCAGTCATCTGTCAAGCCTATCCTTTACAAAGCGGTCGATTCTCACTTGCCGGCAGGCCACACTGTGGCGTTCTTTGACGGAGCGGCCAATTCTTCAGGCATTTGTTGTGGTGCGGGAGGCATTTTCAAGACGCACCAGGAGCGGACGACAAGGTGGTTTCTTAGCTGTGGAAGGGGTTCTAATACTAAGGCCGAGTTGCTAGGACTTTGGGTGACTCTTCTGCTTGCTTCCAAATGGTCCCTAGATCACTTTCAGGTCATTGGCGACTCCAAAGTCATCATTGACTGGATTAATTGCAAGTGTGACCTCCATTCGAGCCATGTAGAAGGTTGGAAAAACAAAACACAACTGATGGCACGCTCCTTCTCGGACGTCACCTTTTGCCATCTCCCCAGATCATATAATTCGGAGGCGGATGCTCTCTCTAAGAGAGCTCTCAGCCATGTGGTGGGCAGACTCTACATTTTTCATTGTGACAGTGGCCAGGAGAGCCCGACTACCTATCTCAATCTCTTTGAAAGTTAACCTGGCTCTCAGCTCTGGCTTGCAATGTTTGCCCAGGATGTTCCCGTTGCTGCCCTGAGGATGGTGGCAGATGTTTTGGGCTGTGGGGACATTGTATTGCCTCAGACGATCGCAGGGTGGATGCTCTCTGCGCTTCTGTCATCTATTGTGGTCGCGGAGACGGACTGCTATCTCTTCATCGGGTCTCCTTTCGTTGATGGCTGGAGGAACATGATGGGCGACTCCTGATGGAATTGCATTCTCCTCTTTGAGCCGGTTACAGATCACATGTAAAGCTTGTCGACTTGGACTGAACACTGTTCTCTCATTGCTTCCGGGCAGAACTATTCCTTTTTTAGACTATTCTCGATCTGATTGGATTTTCACATCTAATTGGACTGATTTTATGGGTTCAGAGTTTGTAAAGGATTTTATACTCTATATAAAATTGAGCTAATTTCTTTTGGGAAAAAAAAGTTAGTGAGGTATTTATTAGCTAGCTTGACATATTTTCTATCACTTTCTAAATTTATACAGACTCATAAACAAGGAAATCATTGACGATGTATGTATAACTAATCCTATGGGACCTTTTTAAAAAGTTGACATGGGTCCACCTTTTATATTTATAGTGTTTAATTGCATTAATAACCTTGGCTAAGATGGGCTGGTGCGATGAGGATAAAACTCACGTCTCGTAGAGATAAGTTCACTCGGAAAGGCGATCCCTTTTTTTTAAATTGTTCAAGTGCATTGACAACATATAAAACTCACTTTTGTTAGAGGGGCATGTTCATAGGTTATATTTCTCCATGTAGGACATGTAAGACACGGGTTTGAAGTTTTAATATCTAAAATTAAGTTGCAAAATTTGTGAAATAAATATTATAATGTTTTTTAATAAGCTATAAAATTAAATAAATAAAAAAGTTTATGTTTAGAATTTTGGATTTAAATTATGTAAGGGTTTTGAAACATTCAATGTTTTTAGTGGATACTCCATCTATTTATATATATGAAAAAAGAATATTGAAAAGAAATTTTTATAAGAAAAAAAAAAATTATACATAAAAAAAAATAAAAAGTGAACACAAATTTCCAACTATTTTCATCCAAATTAATAGTTATTATAATTATTATACTATTTTTTCTTCTTTAAATTGAAATAATTTTTTGTTTTATAAATTTATTATTATTATCATTGTTTATTATTTTCAAATATAATAAAATATAATAGAAAAAGTTAAGAATTGTTTCAATTTTGCTGCATTAACTTGTAAGGACATCCCAAAGTTATTTTCATAATTATATAATTTCAATTATTCATTTTTTTTACTAAACGTCAACAACCTTTGACTTTGAATTAATTTGCATCTTTTTAAAAGATATCCAAAGTTTGTTTAAATATATATATTATTGTTATTTTCATAATTTTATAATTTCAACTCTTCATTTTTTGACTCGTTAAGGTTATTATGATGTGACTTTATTGATGTGGTGTAAGTGAATTTATTGTTACTCTTTCTTAGAATTTAAAATTAATTAAAAAAAAATTACTACAAACTATATTATTAAGGTTATTATGATGTGACTTTATTGATATGGTGTAAGTGAATTTAAAATTAATTAAAAAAAAATTACTATAAATTATATTATTAGTGCACACACTTTGCAAATCATAGTGGTACTTCATTCAATACTCTAATATTTGTAGAGTGATAGGTTTGCTCAGAGCAGTACTGTAGTCGATGTTATGATATCTGCAGAGTGACAGGTTTGTTCAGAAAAGATTGATAGGTTATTGTAACACAACCGACCCCTAGATGCTCTTTTACGGGGTGGGGTATCATTTTTTGTTTTCCTTAACTATCTCGAATCCTAGATCCTGGATTTTTATCATGTCCTTCTCGTCCATCACTACCCAATCACTGCTTTCATGCTCAAAACTGAGCTCTGGGATGGACTTAATCTTCCTCTATAATATTAGCGGTATAGGGATTCGACGCTTTAGCGCTTTGACACTTCAACGCTTTATGCCTCTTCGTTATTTTCGCATGAGACAACCCGAAATCCTGAACTTCCAAAGTCCCGTAAACTTTCCACGCGACTTCGACCTTCGGGCCTTTTGGTCCCTTTTCAATACTACTCTCAAATCCTTCGGAGCCCCGAAGTCCCAGACTCCCTGAGTTCCGGTCACTCTACCAATCACTTTGGCTAAGCGACTCATACCAGGGATTGACACGTGTAAGGGTTAGGGGATGACACGTGTCACGTTTCCACGGGTCTATAAGGTATGTGATACGCACAAATCTAAGTGACACGTGGCACGTCCAACTTGGGTCCACGTCACCCTGGATGACGTCACTCTGGACTGACCGTCCTTTATGCCCTTCGATCTCGCGGCCAAGGTTAGTCCATGTACCCATTGGATCAACAGTCCTCGCTACTTTGTAACTTCGGCGTTCGGGGTCTCATGATATAGACTTCTCCTTGCCCCCGAAGTAGGTCAACGTCGGGCTAACCACAACCTAGATCTGACGGTGAGGAAAAGTCTCAAGGCGTCCTCGAATCGACGACTCTCGTTACTTCGGGCTTTGGAGCTTATCGATACATCACACCTCAAATTCCTCAGAGGGCCCAGACCCCGAACTAAAGGATCTAGCACCACGCGTCCCCTTTATATCGACGGTTGAAAAGGATCGTGAAGGATCCCCAGATCAACGGTCCTGGTCACTTCGCGACTCCGACATTCAGGGGTTTTGGCTTCACTGCCACTCCATTTTCTCGAAGCGAGACTTTGTCGAAGTACCATGTGCAGGTCCCTCCTCCTGAATGATCAGACGGTAGGCGGGAGTCCGAACGATCTAGCCCAAATCTACGACTCTCCTTCACTTCGTAACTTTGACATTTGGGGAGTTTGATGTTATAGCATCTCCATTCTCCCGAAGTGGAACTTCGACGAAGTCATCTCGGTGTAGATCCAAAGGCTGAGGGGACCCCCGAACATTCTTGATCGGCGGTTCACACTACTTCGCCATGGGCAGTTGGATCTCGTTTTAAACGGTAAGATAGGTTCACCTAACCACTAGGGAAACCGTCCATTGCTAGTCGACTTGTCAATAACTGAATCTCCCAGTTACCTTTGGCTAATTTATGACTAGTAAGGTCAACAATAGTCCGAAGTCCTGGACTTCCGGAGCTCCGAATCCAGGAGGAATTAGCTCCCTTAGGCTTAGCCCGAGGTTCCTAGGTATTGGTCATATGGGTCCTCCCGAACGGATCTCGTCCGCTCGTCTTCCAAACGAAAGGATCTCCCCTTTCAAGGCTTGAACCTCGCTATCTTTTAGCTTTATCATGAAATGGTTAAGGACTTGGGTACGAAATCTCGGTCACACAACAAGGAGTCTGAAAGAGATATCTTCTTCAGACGGACAGGGTCAGAATGACATGATATCTCCTATCTCGGTCGTCCTATAGGCTTGTGTTCCCAGATGCCTCAAGGGATAAGTTGGGGCATACAGATTATCAGTGATAAGTATAAGTTCATGAGGAGATAAATGCATACACATGTCGTGACCTTTGCACACAGAAACCATTTATAGATACATATATAAACCCATGCATTCATCCATTATTTCAGCCCAATACACAAAGTTATGAAAACACTTATAAGAACCAGAAGACGTGATGCGACTGTTGAAAGGGGTGTCTATTTCCTCCCAACCATAGGCTCAGTCACTCCTAACAGATTTACCATTGGCCACCCCCGAGCTAGACCACAATGCTTTGAGATTGAATCTTTTCTTTCGGCTCAGCGAAAGTTAGGGATGAAGGTTACTCTCCTTCTCTCGACTCAATAATAAATAGGGACGAAGGTTACTCTCCTTCTCTCGGCTCAGTAATAGATAGGGACAAAGGTTACTCTCCTTCTCCCAGCTCAGTAATAGATAGGGGCAAAGGTTACTCTCCTCCTCCCACATGATCTTGACAACGAGTTTTACTCTATACCAAGCAAGGAGGTATGCCTAAGTACTTCCTCAGTCACTCACCAGCCTCGTTTATTAGCTTGTATCATAACCATGCTAGCCACTTCCTGCGTTCAGAAAACACTTGTTCTCAGTTCTTCCTTGAGCCTGAGAGCTTAGTCTCTCTTCTCTGCACTCTTCACAGGTCTTCCTATGCCCACCACACCTTCCTTTCTTGCCTTCCTCAACAAGATTGCGTGTGGCCTGAATTCCCAGTCTGTGGTCAGGTATGAAAGCCTTACAGATGGGTGCTCTGCCCCATCCCCTCATTAACTCTCGAGGAGGTCTTTCCACCTACCAACCTGACTGTAATTCATTCTTGGGTCAAAGGGTTGTTATGATCCTGAGCAATTAAATCCAACAAAGTACTGGTCTGGTGGAGGTCAATGCAACCATTCCTGGTCCCCTTCACCATCTCTTTCATAGCATTCGTGGTCTCTCTTAGCACACCCCCCTTCCAGCAGTCATGCAACACTTATCCATTTTCTAGTAAAGAACATAATTTACATTCATTGACCTTTTATACAAAGGTCCATCAAATCAAACATTCACACATATTGAGTTTGCCATAGTCTCTTGACCACTATTGTTATATTTACAAACTGGGAAAACATAGGTGTTACAGTTATGCAGTCAATGCATCGTCCCTTTAGTGTGGCAACCCGCATGCACAATTCTACCATTCTCCTTTCCCCGTTGCCACCACTCACCGGGACTTTAGTTGTTCATCTCTTGCTCTCATCAACCATGTAGCTCACATTGATTTCATATTTGGAGGGTTGATTCTCACTGAGGCACCCTCCATATCTTTCCTATGAGCTCGCCTTCGAAATTGCCTTTCCATGAAGTATTGATTTTCCGTCGCCTAATGTTTGTTAAATCATTTCACAACTAGCTTTGTTAAATTAGAAATGAAGTTGGATGAGAGGTTAAAAGGTAATGGATATATTCAGTGGATAACACTTTTGTATTAATTATTTTTATTTTTTTAGAAATAGTCTGCTAATAGTGTTGCACCTATCATTTCATTTTAGAGGTTATGAGTCACATCTTTGTATAAATGTAGGTGGAGGAAAACATGGACACAACACACCTACAGTAAAATGAATGTATTCATTGGTTTGATGCCATAGAATGATATGGCTCTGAATGTATTCTTTAGTCTCTCAAAAAAATCAATAATGTTATCGACGTCCTTCTCATATAAAATGATAATGCCATGCCCATTCTCGTCAAGTTATGGCTTGGCCCGATAAGACTAAGACTTTCACAATTGTTTAATAGAGATAGTTTCAATAATTCTTTGTGGCTATTCGACTAAAGCAATATAGTGTTATACTGTTTATTGAGGCATTACCCAAGCAATAGTTTGATGGATAATATAATTGTGATATAAAATTTCAAATGTAAAGTTCTTTCTTTTAATCAGTAAGCTACAATGCTACAAATCCCTGTAATGTTATACAACCAAACGTTTATTGCAACAACAATCATATTACGATAAATCAAAATTTCAACAATCATATTACGATAAATCAAAAGCTTTTTCTTGTTGGAGCGTTTGAACATTAATTTATATTTTTCATTCCTCGACATCTATTATTGGTCTATATACATCAGTGCAAGATCTATATATTGGTGCAACATATATTGCTAAGGAGCACTACCTAACTTGGATTTTGCATTGCAAGGTCTTTGAAATCCCTCCCTCTTTATATAGATAACAATTATACCATTATAGCTTATGATTCCCTGAAGTGATTGATGGATGATATAATTATACCATTATAGCTTGTGATTCCCTGAAGTGATTGATGGATGATATAATTGTGATATAACACTATTAATACATTTCACTCTGTTTTAATCGTTAGCCACAATGCTACAAATGCAGTCTAAAGTTTATTGGAACAACAATCATATTAAGGTTTATTGCAACAATAATCATATTAAAATTTACTTTAAAGGTCAAAATTTATTGGAAACAATTATAAATCAAAGGTCTTAATCAATTAACTATAATACTATAAATGCAACCAAAAATTTATTACAACAACAATCATATTATGATAAATTAAAAAATTTATTTTGTTGAGGCTTTTAAACATGAATTTATATTTTTCAATTAACTAAATTTTGACTAGCTACTTTGTAGCTATCTCCCTTGTTTTGATAACATGTACATACACAACAATTGTAATCAATTGAGTTAATACTTTATCTAGCAGAAGCAATTTTACCTCACACTTTATAAACTTTCAATCATCCACTTTACTTCTACCTACAAGTTTACCTAGTCACGATAAATTTGTCAAAAAACTCCTTTATGAATCAACTTAGTTAATGTTATCATCTTTATTAAAATTTAACCTTATGATAAATTTGTCAAACAACTCCTTGATGAATCAACTTAGTTAATGTTATCATCTTTATTAAAATTTAACCGAAAAAAATTACAAATCTTATTTTTTATATTAAAAAAATTATAATTTAAATACTATAACATATAATGTTGATTATTGACAAAGTTTGAAAGAGTGAGTCACGAAGTTGTAGTTAATATTAAGTACGAGAGTTTGTTGGGAAATTAATTCAAAACTTTTGACATTTTGTTTATAATAAAATCCCTTAATTAATAATTTAATTTACGTTTTTTAAACTTAAATTGAAGATGTTTTTATTATATAAATATAAGATTTATGCTAACGTAATAATTATTATAAAATTTCTCTATGAGGTTTTCAACATTTCTTAATTTTATATCACTAAATTATATAAAAAGATGACTACTATACTATTATTCCAAGTATTTTTTCAAGTAGTTTGTCAAACAAACTGTCCTAAAATGTATACAACACGAAAATACATTAATATTGGTTAACCTTTGGCACCGTTCTCGTCTTCTCGCTCCTATATAACTTGATGGATGTCTCTATCTTCTATTTCCATGAGGATTTGATATCTGGTTTCTGCCTCTGCCTCCCCTCCATGCATCGAGCTTTGAGTACCATTGTTATTTGATGCTAAAGACAGATTGTCCACACACTGTGCTATAAACATAGCCCTCATACTACTGGATTTTGCCTCAATAAAGTCTAGACAATTTTTGAAACCAAGGAGGAGACTAGACGCATTTGCATAATGAGAGTTGCTCACCTACTTTAGCTCGATGACTTTTGTTGTAAGGGTCAAAATAACACTGCCATTCACTTGCCCAATTTCCTCATTCCTCCTCAAAATTTGTTTGATCTCCTGAGGATCTTCACCAACCATTTCTTTCCCCATTTCTATCTCAGATGCAGAGAGAAGATTCACCTCCAAAACAAATGACAGACCTAGACTCCTACTAGGCGTAGGCCTCCAAACTACCCACACTCCCTCTCGACATCTAAACATAGTCGCTTATAGATGCCAAATGGAAGTGTAGAACCCATAACTATCAGTTACCATTACAACACTCTGGAACCTCCACATAGTACCTTCTTCAAAATCAACAAACTTGAGAAGATCCCCTCCACCTATCCACAAGGGCAATGTGACTCTCCATATTTCTCAACCAGTTCGCAAGGCAAAGGAGCCAACCTCGATTCCCACAATAGTAAATCCCAAATGTGCCCCTTGAATCCTCCAACTCCAGTTTATCACTTGCCTTGGCCATTGTTGCGAACAAGTGTTGACAAACTCACATGTGCCTGCCGACCCTCCACACTCTTAAGACCAAGCGCGCCCATATGCTCCTCCAAGACAAATGTCCACCGAACACACATTTTTCCAAATTGAAGTGACCATTCATTAATAAATTAAGGGAGGGGGAGAGCGATATACTCCCCATTTTTAACCATTTGCCCCGTTTGCAGCATTGTTGGGATCTTGGCCCAAGCATCAACTTCTCCCTTCAATGTCCTATGAATGTGGTAAATAGAGATGCAATCAAAGTGATGAGCAAGGTGTTTAAATCGTGCCACACCGATCCAGATTATTTTCGGAACGAAATGAAAGCAGAGATATTACAATGAAATACACATAAAAATTGCCAGAAATAAAGAAATACAACAATACATGACTTCTATTAATGAAAGAAATGTACACATACTGTTAAAATAAAGAGTGCAAGACTCGCTAGAATGGTGGCAGCTTTATCTCTGAGAAGAGATGTGACGAATATGCTCATTCGCAAGAAGATGATTACAATGAGGATCCGAAGGCCTTTTTTATGATAAACATGAATGCCAAAACCCTAGACATCCACAAACCTAACCCTAGGAGATGAAGCGCCAAAAGTCATGTGGGCCATGTTGGGGTAAGTTAGTACATTAACTTCATGGGGTCGTAACTTTTGCATACGATCTCCGTTTTAGGCATGTGATAGCCCGTTGGAAAGGTCTTTTCGAGAACTACACATTATGTTGTCAAACTTTGACTCTGTCTACAGTTTGATTGTGGAAAGCCAAGAAAACAATGTTTAGAGCTTCAAAATGTCCCTGGAAGTACATAAAGATGTATTGAAATGAAAACTTCTATAATAGGCCAGTTGGAATAGGTGGGCGGCCACCAATATCCACCTGGATGTTGTGTAGGGATTCAGGATAGACCCGTAAGTGTAGAACCCACAATTATAAAGAAATGTCCCCATTATAGAGAAACGTGTTGAATTGAAAATTGTCCAGATGAGCCAGTTGGAATTTGGAATAGGTGGGTGGCCACCAATATCCACCTGGATCAACCATATTTTGTAATTGATGCCCCCCTAAGTTTGAGTTAAATTTCATAGCTCGAATGATAAGCATGGAATCTCCAAACACCATTAGAGCTTTAAGTCCTTGCAATTTGGCTATATGCAGTCCGCACCAAAAGGAATAGGCCTATGCTAGATTGTTAGATTTTTGCCGAAGTCCCCAAGCATAGTGATCCATCTTATTACCCCTGGGATCATGAAGACTTCCACCTACTCCCAGGTCGCCCCTAAATAATTTAATTTAAGTTAACCACTATTTTAAAAAGTAAATTATAAAGACATTAATAAATAATTTAATAGTTGATTCTGATTTGATTAAGTATTGAGAAATTTAAAATTTAATTTGTTTTATCCTTTTCAATATTTAATAAATTCAAGATTAAAACATATCTATATTAATTTCAAAGGTTAGCTAAAAAAAATTCTTAAACAAAATCCTATAATAATAAAATCTATACCTATTATTTTTTTTCTAAGGAAAAATACACAATTTTATTAAATATAAATAAAATTACATAGTTAGATGCCAAAGGCATTCAAAAGTGCACTAAAGCCATTTGATAAACCAACTCTTCATACTTGCCTCTTTAATAGTATAATAGTAAACTATAACATGAATATTAAATATTTGAGAATGCAGGGTTTCACAATTGGACATAATGCTAGAGAGACTTATGGATCAAAATTGTGTGTGGAGTTTTGAAACGTCCAAGGTTTCGAGTGGACATTCCACCCATCATCAGGGACATAAGAAGTTGATAGATTGTAAAAGAGTGCCGAGGATTGTTAATATAGGAGAATATTGAAAATTAACCGCTAGCGGATTGAAAATAGTCGTTGGCATTAGGTAATCTAATGCCAACGTCTATTTTCTATCCATTAGCGGTTCATTTCCAATATTCTCCTGTATTAAGAAACCTCAACACTCTTTTACAATCTATCAACTTCTTATGTCCTTGCTAATGGGTGGAGTGTCCACTCGAAACGTTGGACGTTTCAAAACTCCACACATAGTTTTGATCCAAAAGTCTCTCTAGCAATATTAAATATGTTTCCTATCACAAAAAATCATGAAAATTACATCATTCAAACTATAATTTCGAAAGTGTCATGTGTCTTAAACAAAATTATGTAGTAGTATAAAATTAGATCCAAGGTTCATGTGTTTAGTTGTGTGCCCTTCCTGGAGTATTGATATAATCCAGGTTCCTTGATCTAGTACTAATCCATCTTTTGATAGTTTGTCTGCTATCCTATTCCTATCCCTATATGTGTGAGAAGGTTGTAAATAGAAGTTGAACATCATCATACAATGAATGTAAAGTGAAATTCTTCAGTGTTGTTTCCTTACACATCCATTGAATAACTATGAATGAATCACCAAATATTTGAATTTGTGATACATCAAACTCTTGGGTGATCCTCAAAACTAATTTGAGAGCTATCGATTCAGAAGTAATTATTAGTTTCCTATCTTATCCTAGCTTTGAAGGAAATGTAATGAATGCAAATAAATACAAAATTCCCCTTGATCCTCTCTTAGGAGGGATCGCCTATGAGGCACCATCAAAGTATGCCCATGGGATGTCCTTGTTGATTACCTCTTATTTCAACTCATGTATGATTTGTTTGTCCTAAATATGTGGGTAAGCATTTAATATGTTTGGAGCTCGGACAACACATTTAAGAGGTTAAGTCTCTTTTCCTTCTAACAACTTCAAGTTCCTGGCTAACCATACTATGTTAAGAGGAAGGGATATGGCCTTATTTCTATCCTTTTTCACATACCATGATCCAAATGCTTCTTCTATGTCTTCACCTTCGTAAGAATTTCTTATTCCAATCATTATTTCCACCTCTTTCCATACCTCTTTGTATAAAGACATGCCATAATTAAATGTACAATGGTTTCTTTTGCTTGTTGGCATAAGTTGTGTAAGTTTTAAACCTGTGAAGTAAAGCAATGCATATAAATTCTTAAGCAAAACATAATTTAATCAATGGCTCATACATAGAGTACACAAAGATTTTATACCGGAAACCCTCAACCGAGAAAACCTTTCTTATATTCATTATCGAATTTCACCATTCACCATACAATATATACAATGTTTTTAGGTATTTCGTAGATACCAAAACCCTAATCCCTAAATCCAAGATTAATTTAGTAAACCGCTTAAAATAGCAAAATCCGCTAAAAATAACAAAAATCGCCCAAAAAATATTTCGAGGTGCTACCTCAAACCTCGTCGGCCTCGGGCTAATGCCTGGTGCCGAACGCTGCACGTAACCAGGGGGGGCATACCTGCCCCCCCCTAGGAAAGCACCTGACGCACACAACACAAAGGAAGCTACTAGAGGGATCGTCAGACGCAGTTGTCGAACCTGACGCGCCCACACACACACATGCAAAGAATATAACACATACCCAACAAGTTGCACCAGCTAGGTCTATAAAAGTTTTTCTTTTGTAGCACCTCCTAGGTGGGAGCCTTATTGTTTAAAATTAACCACACAAATATTTTGTTTTTTGAAGGGCATCTTAATTTATAGATAGTTCTCCACCACCATACATGTTCTCCCTCCCTTTCTTCCTTAGCAAGAGCTTTGTAACATATTTTAGGCACACATTTTCCAGTTGGATTTAGTGACCATACCAATTGGTCATCATCTTCTTTTATTTTGACATTATTGTATTTTAATGTGTTTGTGTATCTCTGCCATGCCTCAACATATTCTTCTCTCAACCCAAGCTCCTCTCAAGTCAACTAATGTCGTTGCTAATTTGTTGACCTTTCCCAATTCACAACCTATCCAAGCATATAATAGCCTTTACTTCTCATCTCTCGAATCATCTGAGGAAATATTACGTGCATTCCTTTGCTACTTACCCATGGATCAATTCCAACTTGTACTTTGTCTCCTTTGTCTCCTTTGCCAACTTGCCAAATCAAACAATTGCCAACCAAATGCAAAGGTGAGTTAACAACTTTCTAGATTATTAAGATATTATGAACTTGCGTTAGTGGATTCCTTACCTTTTTTTTTTCCAACCATAAATTGCTCATTATATTATATATATAATAGTGTTCACACAAAAAAAATTTGACCAAGATGACAACATAATTATCACTGTCCAGACTAGCTCACAAGCTGTCCAAACCATCACACGAGCTGAAAAAAAAGAAAAGCAACCAACTATAGCTCAAGAGTCTACAAAACCTCTCCACTAGATCATCCAAAATAGGAGTGAAGACTAGTTTCTACCACTACAACCAAAATCTACATTGGCTCGGCACAGAAATAGAAACACTAAACATTCAGAGAGAAGTTAATATAAGTTTAAGAAAAATGTAGGGCCTTCAATTCCTTCTTCCCATTTGTTATAGGAATTTTTTTCTGCTTGCATCTTGAGCGCTTTCTTTGATAATCTGTCCGCCTCCATATTGAATTCCCGATAAATATGAGAGAAGCTAAGAGCACTAGAGATTTTGCTAAGATCTCTAATTATGTCCTTCCAACCATCTAAAGCTATAACTATAATTTTCCTTTGCAATTACGCCAATCAATAATTATTTTTGAATCACCAAACACCTGAAGCTCCGAAATATGCAATCGAGATGCTAGGATAAGTGTTGCCCAAACTCCTAATAATTATGTCCTTGTATTGGTTCCGGGGCCACAGTTGAAAGTCCATTTAAGCAAGAACAATATACTTGACTCTTATTGCATGTACTCATAACCCTTTTCCTTGAATAAATCTCCAATCATTTTTTTTTGCTAAGAAGATAAATTTTATTTTTAAACCTCAACCTCTATTTACTTTTGGTAAAATTCATACATATCAATGAACATTAAGCTCATATATATGCGGGTGTGTGTGTTCAATAAATAGGTAACACAAACTTTCTAAAGGAGTAGGCTAACTTGGGAGCAATCTTCCCTCCCGAGTGACCTTTTCGGCAGGTCCTCCGACGGTGCGGTTTTCAATTTCTGGCCAATTCAGAACTCTGGTCGATTTTCTAAGCATCTGGGTTGATTTAAAATGGGGCAAAACCCGTAAGGTAAAGTTCTAAAATGCATGGAACTTTGATTGTGCGAAAATCAGGCTACCCCTGAAAATATGGTCGGATTCAGGCCCATTTTTTTGCCTGAAAAGTGGCTCTATTTGCTCCCGAGTTAGCCTACTCCCTTTCTAAAACCTAATAATATTTAAGCCATAATTTGAAATAAAAAAAATAACACTATTAATACAAATTTAATTGGTTGGTAACTTTCTAAAACCTAATAATATTTAAGCCGTAATTTGAAATCAAAATAAACCTTAATTTAAAATCAAAATAAACCTTAATTTGAAATCAAAATAAGAAATAACACTATCAATACAAATTTAATTAATTGATAAAACCATGGGCTCTTCATCTTCAACTGTATGGGCATGATGTCTCTTATTTTTCCTCTTGTATTCTTCTCGTCTAGCTGGACAATGTATCACAATATGTCCCATCTTGTCACAATGGTAGCATTGGACAAATGAGTAATCTTTGTCCTTTCTTTGTCCTTTCTTCTGGAATCTCTTTCGTTGAGATTCTTTATGACTGAGTTTGTTTTGGGGGTGAGACTCTTTATGAGTTTCTTTCTGGAAGTAAGACTTCTTTCTTCCTCCTTTAGTGTGAGTAGCTAGGGCTTGATCTTCGTCTCTTGAAAGTAAAGCTTCCCGGTTAGCTACTCTTGATTCTTCTTGAATGCATTCTTCCCACAGATTGTCAAATAGTAGTTTCTCCTTTCTTGCACAAATGGTTTGGATGAATGCATCCCAAGGTCTTGAGAGACCATTAAGGGCCGTCATTATAAGTTCGTCTTCGTCTATAGTATCTCCGATCGCTTGTAGTTGTTCTTTGAATTAAGATATTCTGGAGAAATATTCTTGGATTTATTCTCCTCTCTGTATCCTTGTATTCTTGAGCTGAGTTCTTAGATTCATCTTCCGGTTTATGTTTTTTCCTTCATATAGTCTGGTTAGGGCATCAAACATTTCTTTTAGAGTCTTCTTTGATGACACTTGAGGAATCAAGTGATCTTTTATCAAATTCGTAATGATTCTTTTGGCCCTAATTATGTCCTTGTGGTGTTTTGCTTTATCTGCAACATCGGGGGGTTCTGGTACTTCTTCTTTGACGAATCTTGCTAGGTCATTCTCTTCAAGAATGGGACCAATCCTATACTTCCAGGCACAAAAGTTTTCCACACCTTCCAGCTTGTCAACAAGCTTAGTGCTTGCAAACATCTTTTACCCGGGGCTAGGAAAATGACCAAAAAATGAAAATGCTCAAAATTAAATTATGAACTTACCAGGAGGTGCGCTTGGATGGGGCGAGTAGGCTAGTGTGGTTAGATTTAAGAAAATCCAACTTTTACCCCTCCAAACTTGATCTGTAGATTTCTGGACTGGTGCTTCTGGTACTTTGTGAAAACTAGGGTTTCACTTTCTGGGAGATCTAGCCACTAAAAAGTTGAACTGAGGATGCGAAAGTGATCCTTGAGGAAGAACACACTTTTCTAGATGGTTTTGGGGCTGAAATACTTCTCCAACAAAAAACCCTAATTTGCATGTACGACAACAGTGACGTTTTTCACTTTCTCTTGTGAAAGATGCTCTCTTCAGCTTAGCTCTGATACCATGTTAAGGTTTAAGCTATTATTGAGTTTCTTTTCATTTCACTAGATAACAATAACATAGATAGGATCACTGAGAAATACACAATCACAAGAGACACATAATTTATCATGGGAAACCCTCATGGGGGAGAAAACCCAACAAAACTTCCTTAATATAGATAGCCAATACAATGCCAAGAGATAACTCAAACAAATACAGAAAGTCCTCTCCCAAGAATGCACCTCTCTCTCTCTTCTTTCTTCTCCAACTGCAGCTCTGAACTTGTGCTATGATGAACAAGTGAGTGTGTGTCCAAATGAGGCATTAGCCTCTTTATTTATACAATCTGACAGGTGACTTTTCACTGGCAGGGCCGACTTCTCAATCTTGGTGGTTATAACCACCTTTAATTAATCTGGGGGACGACTTCTCATTCTGCCTATTACAATTAGGGTTTTACCAATCCGCAAAAGGGGATTTGGTTATTTACAATACCCAATATGATCAATCCACAAAAGGGGATTGATCTAATGAATAATATATCAATAATAAATAGAATACTCTTTGCAGTTACATTATTTCAACAGTTAAGGATTAATATATGGTGTTACCCTACCTTAAGGGTTTATTTATTTCTTGTGTTCAGTATTTTGGTGAATGGTTTGGTTTATTCTAGTTGATATTGTGGATTTATTTTGAGATTTATCTTCAAATCTATTCAGGCACTTAACACTCTTTGTATAGAGACATACCATAACTAAATGTACAATGGTTTCTTTTGCTTGTTGACATAAGTTGCACCAGTTAGGTCTATAGAAGTTTTTCTTTTGTAGCACCTCCTAGGTGGGAGCCTTAATGTTTAAAATTAACCACATAAATATTTTGTTTTTTGAAGGGCATCTTAATTTATAGATAGATCTCCACCACCATGCATGTTCTCCCTCCCTTTCTTCCTTAGCAAGAGCTTTGTAATATATTCTAGTCATGCATGTTCCAGTTGGATTTAGTGACCATACCAACTGGTCATCATCTTCTTTTATTTTGACATTATTGTATTTTAATGTGTTTGTGTATCTCTGCCATGCCTCAACATATTTTTCCCTCAACCCAAGCTCCTCTCAAGTTAACTAATGTTGTTGTTAATTTGTTGACCTTTCCCAATTCACAACCTATCCAACATGTGTTTCCTCCTAAGAGGTCACATGTTCAAATCCAGAGGGGGGTAGGGTATGTATACCTCCGTAAACTTTACTAGTAAAATCGCTGGGTGGAGGGAGTCTCATACACCAATTTGGTGTCTGGCTTGGCCGTGACCTTAAAAATATAATATTATTATTATTATTATTATAATAGCCTTTACTTCTCATCTCTTGAATCATACAAGAAAGCATTCTGTGCATTCCTTTGCTACCTACCCATGGATCAATGGCAACTTGTACTTTGTCTCCTTTGCCAACTTGCAAAATCAATCAATTACCAAGCAAATACAAAGTTGAGTTAACAACTTTCTAAATTATTAAGACATTATGAACTTGTTTTAATGGATTCCTTACCCAATCCTCTATAAAACAACAAAAACGACTCTTATTACATGTACCCATAACCCTTTTCCTTAAATAAATCTCTAATCATTTAAAAAAAAAAAATAATTATTTTTAAACCTCAACCTTCATTTACTTTTGGTAAATTCATACATATCAATGAACATTAAGCTCAAATATACAATGTTCATATATATATATATATATGAGAAAAAAATTATTCAATAAATAAGTGACACAAACTTTCTATAACCTAATAATATTTAAGCCATAGTGTGAAATAAAAAAAAAATTACATTATTAATACAAATTTAATTGCTTGGTAACTTTTTAAAACCTAATAATATTTAAGCTTTAATTTGAAATCAAAATAAGCCGTAATTTGAAATCAAAATAAGAAATAACATTATCTTAAAACCTAATAATATTTAAGCTTTAATTTGAAATCAAAATAAATCGTAAATTGAAATCAAAATAAGAAATAACACTATCTTAAAACCTAACAATATTTAATCCTTAATTTGAAATCAAAATAAGCCTTAATTTGAAATCAAAATAAAAAGAAACACTATCATAATTGATTGATAAAACCAAAAGTTATTATTACCTTTTACCAAACTTCAAATCTTTTAAAAATATTAATCATAATCCATTTATTTTTTATTTTTTTTCCAAAACAAGAAAAAAAAAATCTCAACAACCTTTTTATTACAATTAAAACTAAATACTTCAAATCCTTTAAAAACATTATTCATAATACATTTATACTTTTTATCACAATTCAAACTAAATACTACAAATCCTTTAAAAACATTATTCATAATAAATTTAATTTTTCCAAAAAAAAAACAAAAAAAACTCAACAAACTTTTTATTTAAATTAAAATTAAATACAAAAATCTATTCAAGATATATTTTCCACTAATAGCATCTACCAAAATATTTAAAAAAAGACCGTGACCAAGATATATACGATAGATATCTTCCACTAAAAGATATCTAACAAAATATTACAAAGAAGACCAAGGCCAAAAGGTTGAATGGGGCTAAGTACAAAATTTCCGAAACAACTATTAACAATAGAGATCCTGGTCATCGCTCCCCTTAACGGAAGGATATATACAATAAATATCTTGCACTATAAGCATCTAAGCATCTATCAAAACATGAATAACAGCTAAAGTTTAGTCAAGACCAAAGGTTGATTGCGAGCTAAGCGCAAAATTTCCAACCCAACTTTTAACAAAATAGAGATCCTAGTCATGGCTCCTTAACGGAAGGATATATATACAATAGATATCTTGCACTATAAGCATCTATCAAAACATGATTAACACCTGAGTTTAGTTAACCATACTACAAAATTCCCCATTAAAGAAGAACTGAAAAAAGCATCTATAAAAACTAAAAATTGAAGTGACACCTCAGTTAACCATTCCACAAAATTACCCGTTAAAGAAATGTGGGATAAACAAAAACAAAACAAACATATGAGGAAGCCCACATGTGACCTATCGATGTCGGACACAGAAAATGGCCACGGGACCACGTGGACAATAAACTAGAGGAAAGCAAGGACTATAAAGTGCTCCTGCTCTGGAAGGAGCTGTTGATTTCTTCAGAGTGAAATTGCAGATCAATTGGAGACTATGTTGAAGGGTGAACGGATTGCATCACCCCGAGATTATCGACAGAAAGGGTTTTGATTTTCTTGTTGGACGGCGAGAGGATGGGGGTGCCACTGGTAATGGAGATCCTGACCGAGCGCGCGCACTTTATGCGGGAGAGTCTGAACAAAAGCCGGACTATCACGGACGGCATGGTTTCGATCCTTGGATCTTTCGATCACCGCCTCTCGGCCTTGGAAACCGCCATGCGTCCCACTCAGGTCAGCAATTAAATAAATAAAGAATTCTACATTTCTTCTCTCTCAAACCCTTGTATTACAGAGCATGTGAATTCTTCACCGCATTTAAATGGATTTTCATTGAAGTCCAGAGATCACGGTTTCGATTCCCTGTGGAAGTCATCCCCCTTCAAGAGTAATACGCTCTCTAGTTCATTAAATTGGATGTGAGCTAGATCTACATCACTGTTAGCATTTACAGCTGATTCTGCTTCCCCTTAATGATTCTTAGGCGGTATGCTGACCAAAGAAAGAATGTAAAATTGAAGCCTTTCCTGCGATATTGGAGTTTTTGAGAGCTTAATATGACATTTTCAGCTAGACAAATTAGGAAATTTGTTCTTCTGTCCTCTTATCCTTGGGTCAAGCTTTTCAGGGGCGCAAGTGATAATTGAATCGTTATTGACCAATTTAGAAAATAAGATATTTGCAGTGCACAAAGGAATAATTAAGCAAACACGTACAAGTTTTACAGGGTAAAACAGTTAGAAACGTCAAATGTGCTTCATTTGACAATCTGGTCATGTATAGTAAATTTTTACACATACACAGCATATATATATATATATATATATATATATATATATATATATATATATATATATCCGGGTGGGCTAGCTCGAGTGGTTGAGTGCCTTGAGGTCCTTGGGTTGGGTCAATTTCCCGGGTTGGTTGCCTCTCTATAGAATGCTGCCATGCCATAAAAACAAGAGCCAACATCCCAGGAGTGGAGCGAGGCTGCCAGGAATTGAACCTGGGTCATTGTTATGGCAACCGTTGCAAGTTGCTCGTAGACCACAGCCCAGCCCGATGGACTATATTTTTTTCTCCAAGAAAAAAAGTCATATTTGATATTTCAAAAAGAAATCAAAATCAAAATATACATAGACATGTGCCTATACCAGTACTCAGGTAAATTCCGGATGATTTCTCTCTCTCTATATATATTTCAATTGGAAAATGTCAGAAACTTTGTTTTAAGAAAATACAAAGCTACACTGCTGTTGCTACAAGTAGCCTGATCAGAATACCTCAGCAGCGCTTACAAAAAGTCACAGTTTTCCACAAATTCTAAATAGTTTCTATCATCCACATTACATGATTCACTAAAAATATCAGAGAACAGGAATATTTTCTGAAGCAGAGCTCAATCTATACCAAAGATGACTCTCAGCCCCTTCCTAATCCGTTGACCCTCTGTCAGTGGTGAAGCTTCCTGGGCCATTTTATCTGCTCCTCTGTTAAACTCTTGATACAGATGCTGGTAAGATATATTTTTGAAGCATAGAGCCAGTTGAGTAGGTTGGAGGAGTCAAGGAACGAGAGATCACTGATATTGTTTTACCTGTGACTTACGTGAGAGCCAATTGCAATTGAGCTGCTAGCTCTCATAGAGTTTGAATTTCTTGATTCTTTTCTCTATTGCCATATTCATTAGTTGGAATGCAGAAGAGATTTTTGCTTTGTTGTTGGTGCATAGTCCTAAGCCCATCTGGAAAAATTTGAACTGTTCTGAAAAGTAGATGACACTACTTGCTCCTCCATATATATATATATATATTTTTTCCAGGTTACAAAGCCTTGGGAAAACCCTTGAGTACTTCCCCTCATTTCGAGGTGTTCGACAACATAGGATTCTTGTAGAGGACAAACACCTTCAGTATCTACTCACACAACCAGATTAAAGATCAACACACCGATGCTTTTACGTGGTAAAACCCCCATGGAGAAACGTCCATGGCCCCAACGAATGTGGCCACTTGAGCCAATTTATTAATACAAAAGAAAAAATATTACAGATAGTTTCTCACAATCGATCATCGACAAATGACCCTCCATGCTCTTTAAATAGAGATCATGAACCAATCGGTTGCCAAGTCACGGATCGATGTAGCCATTAAGATTGAGGAGAATATGAGCTGTCAGATCACTCTATGTCGGGAACATATCGTGACCGTCGGATTACAAATGCATATTATAGAAACTCACTTTAATCTAACAACACATTAGACCAAGTTGATCTTAACTAACTCCTAAGTGTCTAAATATCCTAACATCCCCCCTTAAGAACAACTTGGGATAGGATTGAAGGATTTACAAAGCCGACACAATAGGAGAAGGAAGGAGGCATTAGAGCCTATCCCCCCTTAACGACAACTTCCTGAACTCCTAACATAGATTGAAGTTTGGAAAACTTTACTTCTATAAAAGACTTTGTGAAAATCTCTGCAACTTGATCTTTTGTAGGGCAAAAGAGCACTTCAATAACTTGATCATGAATGAACTTTCTGATGAAGTGCATGTGTAGCTCGATGTGTTTGCTGCGTTGATGTTGAATTGGATCTTTGGCGAGCTTGATGGCACTTTGATTGTCGCACCAGAGCGTGGTTGGATGTTGTTGTTGGAATCCAAACTCTGAAAGGATCTGTCGAAGCCACAAGGCTTCTTGACTTTCATTAATCGTTGCTCGGTACTTTGCTTTTGCTGAAGAAAGAGCAATAACTTGTTGTTTCTTACAAGCCCAAGTGACGGGATTAGAACCAAGGATGAAAACATAACCTGCAATAGACTTTCGATCATCAGGGTCATCGATCCAATTTGAATCAGTGAAACCAACCAACAAAGGAGTTCCCACTAAACTGTAATGTATCCCAACTGAATAGTACCCTAGACATACTGAAGTATCGTTTTAGTTGCTTTCCAATGGCTTTCATGGGGTGTTTGCATATATCGAGCAACGAGACCAACTGCAAAGGAAATATCAGGATGGGTATGAGTCAAATATAAGAGGCTACCAACTAATTGACGGTACAAGGTGGCATCAACTTCGGGAGAAGTACAAGTGGCCATAAGTTTGAGTCGATATTGGAAGGGAGAAGGGGTTGGTTTAGAATCATCCATGTGAAAGCGGCGAAGAAGGTCACAAGCATACTTAGACTGGGAAAGAAAGATTCCTTCCTTGGTTTTTAATACTTGGAGGCCAAGGAAATAATGCAAATAGCCTAAGTCTGTCATTTCAAATCTCTTTTTAAGGCTATATTTCACATGGGTTAAAAGTTTAGGGTCACTACCAAGGTGGATAAGGTCATCAACATAAAGTACAAGTATTACGAAATGAATTCCATCCGCCTAGTTCTAGCCCTTGTTCCCTCACATAAATGGGTGCTTTACTTGGTAAGAGGTCTTGAGTTCAAGTCTATTTTTTTTGTTACTTTTTTGAAAAAGCTCATACATCCATTGTAAAATGCATTTCACTTAATTTATAAAAGTGAATCACTATAAGTAGCTTTAATATTGTTTTTAGTTACTCTTTTTTGTATGCAACTTTAATTTACAAAGTAACTTCATTGTAAAAGTGATTCCCACTTATTCTATAAAAGTGGGTCACTTCATAAGTAACTTACTTAAAAGTGAACTTATAGGAAAAGTTAGATAAGGAGGAACATCAACACGTGGACCAACTTCTACTTGCCACGTGGCTCTTTGGTTACTGTTTATGCCCTTTTTTCAAAAGGGCATAACTTTCACATTTGAAGTCCGTTTTTAGTGCCATTTTTTTTGAAACAACCTATTTTTTCGAGAGCTTTCCATCCAGACCATTAGTTTCAGCTTTTAAATCCATATTCTCTGCATATTTTAATATGGCTACTCCCAAAAATCTTTTGCTTACCAACACCAACTACTTCTCATTGAAATCCCATATGGAGGATTTACTAATAAGTAAAGGATTGTACCACCTTGGGAAAAGAACAAGAACCTATTGATGATGAAAAGAAAGTCAAATGGGATAATTGTGAAATTTCGAGCTTAAATTCAGAATGCATTGTACTTTTATTTTTCTTCAATATAATGAGCATATCTGAAAATTTAAATGATAAATAATGCAAAAACTGAAAGTTGTAAAATAGAAGTAGACAGTGCACAAAAATGGAGTCACACAATAGCACATTGTTGAAATTAGTGCAGTTGCAAGAGCCATTCTCTTGGAGGATGGCATAAGACCCTAGGTGTGGACTAGGGCCCCCAACACACTCCTGGGGTTTCTTGGTATGAGACCAAGCAGTGAGAGCCATGACAAAAGACCCTTGTGAGGGCCCCAGTAGATGACTGGGGTTCTTGGTCTAGGACCAAGCAGTAAGAACCTAGATGTGTTCTAGGGCCCCTAGTTGTGTTCTAGGGAATCCTTCCCCTGTGCTTGGATTGATCCTTGGATGTGTTCCTTGGTGGTTGATATAAGTCCCTAGATGTATTCCAGGGAACCCTTGCTTAATACGTGGGTTGATCCTTGGTCTTGTACCTTGGTGGATAAGACCCTAGATATGTTTTAGGGCCCCTAGATGTGTTCTGGGGCAACCTGGTCTTTGATTAGGTAGATCTTGGTGTAATACCAAGATGTGTTGATGTGTGATCCTCTTCCTCTCTCCCGGGATGGTCCATGTGACCTAGGAGTGCTTATGAAGATGGACATGACCACATTGTTGATGTACCCTCTTATGCAGTGATGATAAAATTTATAGGTCATTATGAGACTCATGTGGACATGTTTTGCCATTATGGACCCCTCTCTTGACTTTATCTTAACAGGTACCCTCTTATTGTTTTTGCTTTCCCTCTTGGTTTATGTGATTGGATTTTATTATATGTGATTGGGGTTTTATATGTAATTAGGGTTTTAATTAATATTAGTTGACATATTAATTAATATTTATATTAATTAAATGTCGATATTTAATTATAATTCTAATTACCCTAACCTCTCTCCCTAACTATAAATAAGACCCTACCCTATTGCATTTTTACATACACTCACTCTCTCCTCTCTCTCCTTGCTGCGGCTACCTCAGTGACTACTCTCCTTTGATTGGTGCGACCTCTCTTTTGTTTATCAGTTTCAGTTCTGAGTTTTCTATGTTGGTTGGAAGCTTCTCCTTTAAGGGTCTGCTGATGTATGACTGTTGGATCTGCCACTTCTGAACTGTGAGGTGCCTCTCAAGAGCTACCGGACCTGTCCTCTTGCACAACGGTGTCGTCTCTAGCTGTCGGACCCGTTCTAGTGGGTGCC